>OVBA01003677.1:0-26749 GCA_900406435.1 Lepidium aucheri | reverse complement strand
GGAGATAACAAACTCTACCAGTGAGAAAACAAACTCTATCATTGGGAATCTTAACTCGACCAAACACAATATTATCTTACGTTCAACTCTACTATGGGTCAATATTAACTACACCGCGAATAAAACCAACTCAACCATGGGTTATCCGTAACTTTACATCAACTATACCATACACTACATCAACTATACTAGACATTTATAAACTTGACTATGTTGCATTCATTTACTTTAGTAAAGTTGAACCATTGCCGCATGATGACGAGGCATATTTCATTAATGGCATTTTCGTAATTATTTTTTTGTTTACTCATCAAAAAAGGGCAAAATGATATTTAAAAAATTCCAAAAACTATTCTAGTAATTTTCAATACTTTTATCTATTTAAGTTATTTAGGTATAAATTGTACCGAATTCAGTAAATCACCCTTATTTATAAGACAAACAATAATAATAGATTTTTCTTGACTCTTGTGGGAAGAAACCCAACAACCAGTTCTTCCTAAATCTGAACAAAGGAGGAAATAAACGAACAAAATATATGAACAAAGCTTCCAAACTGAAATATCAAACCAATATTACGAGGTATATCTGTGTGTGTGACAAGAACAAAGAACTCATCTGTTATAAGAAGCAAACCAGAAGTAAGTTGTTTGAGGGAGACAACTCTCTCGCCCTTGAACCTACCATCAAGAATGATCAACACAGTTCCTAGAGTGATGCTTGCTCTGCAATCAAACACACACAAATCCAGATTAAAATTTATAGCACACATACATACAAGTGTTGCATGATTACAAATAATACAATAGATTATACCAGAGGAAATGTGCAAAGATCACGGTACAATCCATTACCAAACTACAACAGGGCCAACTTAATTAAAGGATAAGAATAATCTTTACATTTCACAAAACTCACTCAAAAATCAAGCTAAACCCAGAAATTTTTGGTTAGAAATGGTATACATTATCCATCTAAAACCAGGATTGTGTCAAATATCTAAAATGAAGAAACCAAAATTTAAGTCAGTAAACTTTCTACAAACAACAAAACTTATGATGCACTCTGAAAATGGAACTTTAGTTAGAAACTTCAAATAAAGCTTGGGTAAGAGTAATTAGAAGTGGCGTAATAAGTAGCATATTATATAAACCAAATGACCAGAAAAATTCTCCAGCGTACACCACTTTGAATATCTCTAGATATTATGTAAGAGGAGTAGAACAAGGTTTATAAAGCAAACGTATGTGGTCCTTGTGAAGCACATGTATGCATTGCTATCATTTTCTCAATGAACACATGATGCAATGAATTCTAAAATGCTAACCCGAAATAGACCTAAATAGAAGGAGAGTTCTATCGATTTTTGACTGCTAAAACAGAAACAACAAAGCAAACCCAAAAAATCAAGCTAAACCTAGAAAACCGAACAAAACCGAGAAAAATTCGAAGAGAATTTAACAAATCTAGGGGAATCCTTTAATTAGCGATGAAAGAGAGTAATGGAACCTGCTTAGCTTCTGCAATCTTCTCCAATGAAGAAACCCTAGACAGAGGGAGAAAGAAGCGACGAGAAGCAAACGAAGAAGGAATCGATTCTTCTGTGTAATTTTCTTTTTCTCTGAAAAAACCTTTGTCCAATAAGATACAGACATGTTTGAGTCTCTTATGATTTCTTAAATCTCTATAATAAGAGACAGTTCTACACTCAACAACTCTCATTTAATTTAATCATAATAAATTAATATCTAAGAACCCCTCTAATAATCATTCTAGATACCCAATTGGAGATAGTCTAACCCACGGACACGCAACCCAAATAGATTTTTATTTAATCAAGTTCGATTATTTAATTATATGTGATATGATTCCCTTTGATATTTAGTCAAATTTTAGTGCAAGATTCACAATAGATGGGTCCATATTACGTATAACACGTACATTATCTTAGCGATCATGTTCTAGTACAATGAAAATATGCTACACAAACATTGTTACATTGAAAATACTAGATCGCTATCCGACCTAACCATCCATTCGTCGCATCGTTTTGGTTCTGCTTCACTCTTAGCTACCTTGAATTCCTTCCAAACTCAATTTATCACGTGCATTCACAACGAATGCATAAACACTTCATGTTTAGTGAGCAGATCATTTCGTCCCACAAGCCTAACAAGAAAAATTGCAATCAAACAATACATTCAATCAAGTATTCATGCATATAAGTTATTACATGATTCAACCCGACTGATCACTTGACACTACCTGTGGTCCTTTCCCGACTCATGCAAGCCTTGGCGAGCTCTCAGCTCCCAAGCGTGTTGCTGGTTCCAACCCCTAAGTCAGCCCGAGCTGATCATCGACCGAACAACCAAGAAGAACAAGCATGCAAGCGTTCAATCATAACCAACATTTCATTCGTTTCCTAGACTTAATGAATATATGTTCGACCGGACTCTAATTAGACTCATCAATCCCCAACTCACCTTTGCTTTAACGTTCTTACACCTCTTGACGCAAAGCTCGAGCTTGGCTGCGTCTATTGTTGCCAACACCGACTATACTCGATCTTTACTCAACCCTTGCTCGGAGAATCCTTAGAATTACCAAACACTTTGCTAATTAACATTCGCCTAAGCCCTTTTCTTTCAGTTCTAGTTTTATTTCTTGCTTATAAAATTAAGAAGCGAAGTGAGCATTGAATATTTATAGAGTTCTTCAGCTCAAGAGCTGCCAACACCCATTTTCTTTTCGGACCTACACGTTATCCATTTAAAACCACATGTCCTTGCCATACTTCACCAATTGATGCATTTAGTGTGCTATGACACGTGTTAATGTCACATTTTTCAGTTGTATCGATAGTGCGTTTAACACGTGTTATTACGATATTCAATTTGTTCCACACTAAGTGCAATATGCCACCTGTCTTTTTCCAAGAGTTCAAGGTCTTGGTAGGCAATTACGCACCTCTTATGACTTATTTGAACCACGACCGAGTCTTGCGACTGGATCGATGGTACGTTCAAATTTCCTCGACCACCTTACAACTTGGGTCGACTTGCCTCAGTACTTAACTTAAACTGGTCATACCATGCCTGACTATGATGTTGTTCTGATCCGAACCACTCGATGAATCAACCAACTATTCGACCAAACTTAGTCATTCTCGGCAAACATTTGATTCCTCGAACTTGCCTGAAATCACCCGAACCATGGATCACGAGCGTTACATAGAGCTCATCTTTATCCCTTTTCTGATCCCCAGACACTCTCTATCCACAATCGAACTCACAAAACTTTTGCTCAGTCAGAAACCTCATCGGATTCACATCATCACTATCATCCATTGGAGCTTACCTTTTCTCCCTTATTTGATACTTTCATCTTCCTCAGATCCATAGTCGATATCGAGTCACGTATCTGTGTTGTTGCTTTGCCCGACGTCCAAAACCCTCCAGCTCTTCATGAAAGCTTCTGAATCTTACATTCTTGAGTTCGTTAAGAAAATGGTTCCTTTAGTTAAAGACACACTCTCTATTTTTTTGTCTTCTCGAGATGAATTGGATTATGTTCGTGTTACACGATTGGTTCTTGATTTCTTCTACGTTCCTTTGATCGATGTTGGCAAAGAGTTTAGTCACCTTTCTTATTTTTTCTTAACTTGTAGCGCCAGATTTTTGGGTATGATGAAGTTCCTCCCGGAGAGACACCGCATAATCGAATCAAAATTTGACCGGAGCTCTCGGGAGGAGATAAATTAGGTGCTTGGATCCTCAGTTCTGTTCCTACTAAGGTTTTGCCACCGAGGGTTCATAAGCGAGTCCTATCAAGTTTGGGTCGAACTTGGAGAGAGGTTTCCTGAAGCCAAAGGTATTTTGGTAAATTCATTTAAATCTCTTGAGCCCAAGGCTTTTGAGTACTTTGATAGTCGCCCAGATAATTACCTACCCGTTTACCCTATCGGGGCAATTCTCTGTTCCAACGATCGTCCGAATTTGGACTTACCGGAACGAGGTAGCTCAGGCTTTACGATCAACTTGAATCATCGGTCGTGTTCCTCTGATTTGGGATCTTGAATAATCTTGTTGTGTCTCAAATAAAGGAGATCGCTCAGGCTTTAGAGCTCGTTGGCTGCAAATTTCTTTGCTCAATTCGAATAGACCCGAAAGAGTTCGCGAGCCCATACCAGATCTTACCGGATGGGTTCATGGACCAGAATCTCGATTTGAGCCTCCTTTGTGGTTGGGCTCCTCAAGTGGAAAATTTTGACCATAGAGCAATCAGAGGATTCGTGTCTCAGTGCGGTTGGAACTCAATACTTAAAAGTTTGCGTTTCGGCGTTCCGATTGCTACCTAGCTAATGTACGCTAAACATCAACTAAATGCATTCACGATGGTGAAGGAACTTGGTCTAGCGTTGGAAATGCGATTGAATAATGTGTGGACGGTGAAAGGTGATGAAATCGCAGGAGCCTTTCGATTTCTAATAGAGGGTGAGGATGTGGCGAGAAGGAAATTAAAGGAGATTGTGGAGTCAGCAAAAGAGACTATGCTCCTCGTTTGTTGCGGTTAAAAGATTCATCGATGAGTTGATCGGTGATGCATTACAAGTTTATAGATAGGCCGTCGTTTCATTTGATATTGATGGTTGTAAAATTGGACCGTGACTCTCTTTGTCAGCTTGTATTCATTCATATTTTCAGTCTTTGTAACCAATTCATTCCCATTTAAAGTATATTTTGTTAATATAGATTACATAAATACGAGGATCTTTTTGTTGGCACATCCACCTTGTTCCCAATCAATACATCAAATTTCAATGTATATTCGAGATATAACTCAAATAAGTGAGAGTTACTTGTCTTATGATGGACATATTTTGCTGGAGAATGGATAATCGTGCACCAACAGATTGTCCAAATAATTTGGTTTTATAGTGTTAAAAAATAGCACTTATGTAGAAAGATTAGGCAAGTCCTAAAAATACTCATGGTTATCTTCTCCACTGCAAAACATCTTTCCCTGCCACGTCATCCTAACTTCTCCAATCTGAATCAACCAACCACCAGTAACGAACGCTCTCGCCATACTATTTCTCTCATTGACCGATGTTCAGATCTTCGACAACTAAAGCAAATCCATGCCCAGATGATTAGTACTGGTACGTTTGCTGATCATTACTTGGCTAGCAAGCTATTCGCAATCGCTGCGCCCTTTACTTTTGCCAGTCTCGATTATACCCGCAAAGTGTTTGATGAAATTTCTCAACCAAATTCTTTTACTTGGAATACCCTTATCCGTGCCTATGCTTCTGCACCAGACCCTGCTCGGAGCATTTGCGTTTTCCTCGATATGGTTTCAGAGAGTCAGTGTTACCCGAATAAGTTCATTTTCCCTTTCCTCATCACAACAGCTGCAGAAGTTTTCTCTCTGTCTCTGGGTCAATCTCTTCATGGGATGACAATAAATTCAGCCGTTGGATGTGATGTTTTCATTGCGAATTCTTTGATACATTGTTACTTCTCTTGCGGGAATTTCGATTTGGCTTGTTAAATATTTACTATAATCCAAAAAGACGTTATTTCATGGAATTCCATGATTACTAGATTTGTGCAAAAGGGCTCTCTAGATAAGGCTTTGGATGTGTTTAAGAAGATGGATTTAGAAGACGTTAAGGCAAGTCATGTGACAATGGTTGGAGTCTTGAATGCTTGTGCAAAGATACAAAATCTAGAGTTTGGGAGGCAGGTGTGTTCTTATATAAAAGAAAACCTGGTGTACATGAACTTGACATTGTGTAATGCAATGCTTGATATGTACACTAAGTGTGGAAGCATAGAGGACGCAAAAAGGTTGTTTGATGAAATGGAGGAGAAAGATATTGTCACATAGACAACAATGCTTGATGGGTATGCGAATTCAGAAGACCATGAAGCAGCAAGAGATGTTCTTAACTCTATGCCTAAGAAGGACATTGTTGCTTGGAATGCTCAGATTTCTGCTTATGAGCAAAATGGTAAACCAAACGAGGCACTATTAGTGTTCCAGTAGCTGTAGCTTCAGAAGAACACCAAGCCAAACCAAATCACCTTGGTAAGTACTTTATCAGCTTGTGCCCAGGTAAGGGTACTAAAATTAGGTAGATGGATCCATAGGTACATTTAAAAGCACAACATTAGGTTGAATTTTTACGTAACAAGTGCACTTATTCATATGTATTCAGAATGCGGAGATCTTGAAAAGGCCCGTGAAGTCTTTAGTTCCATAGAGAAGAGAGATGTGTTTGTGTGGAGTCCAATGACTGATGGCTTGGCGATGCATGGATGTGGAAATGAAGCCACTGATATGTTCAATAAAATGCAAGAGGCTAATGTAAAACCTAATGGTGTGACCTTCACCAATGTCTTTTGTGCTTGTAGCCATACCAGCTTGGTGGATGAGGCTGAGTCGCTATTCTACAAAACAGAATAGAGTTATGGTATTGTCCCTGAGGATAAGCATTACGATGGCGTGGTTGATGTTCTCAGCCACTCGGGTTATCTGGAAAAAGCTATGAAGTTCATAGAGGCGATGCCAATTCCTCCAAGTGCTTCTTTCTGGGGAGCACTCCTAGGGGCTTGTAAGATCCATGCCAATCTGAATCTTGCTGAAACGGCTTGTACCTGTTTGCTTGAACTAGAACCTAGGAATGATGGTGCGCATGTGCTCCTATCAAGCCTATATGCTACATCCGGGAAGTGGGAAAACGTTTCTGAGCTAAAGAAGCATATGAGAGTCACCGAACTGAAGAAAAAACGAGGATGCAGCTCAATTGAAATCGATGGAATGATTCATGAGTTTCTCTTTAGAGATAACGCTCACCCAATGTCGACTGAGAACGTGTACGGGAGGTTACATGAGGTTATGGGGAGATTAAAATCAAATGGTTATGAACCAGAGATGTCACATGTTCTGCAGATCATTGATGAAGAAGAACTGAAGGAACATTATCTAAAGAGCTGCACAGTGAAAAGCTGGCCATTTGTTATAGATTGATATCAACAGAGGCTCCAAAGACAATCCGCGTTATAAAGAATCTACGGAGTTGGGGAAAATATGAAACCTGCCACGTTATTTCCGTGGATCAATTATGGTTTTTTCCTATGTTGATGCATTACTTGGTATCAGATACCTTTTCCAGAATCATAAAGCAGAGCTACTGTCACATAAATATGTTTTCACAAACTTAGGGAACACATTAGTGATGATGATAAACGAGTAAAAGAAACCTTTTATAAACTATTTAAGAGTCAGATCTTTCCTAATTGTAATGAGGTATGTGTTCTTTTCCACTTAGATTGGTTTCTCTTAGTTTGTTGTACTAAGTCCCTCCTTCAGATTATGAGCTGCAAGATGTGCATTTGAAATTTATATTGGTTTTTAGCATGTTGCTTATGCTTCCTCTTTTCAAGCTTGCATGTTTTGTAATAATAGTGTCTGTTCTAGTTAATTGTTATATCTAAGAGCTGATTTAATGTGTGAATCTGTTCAAAATAAATAACTTCTAATGCCATACATATTTAGCGCTATGGCTGATCTGATTCAGCGATTGATGTTGGATTGATGGCTTTCAAATATCTCCACCTTGTTGTCATTCAGTTGCTAAGGAAATATCTCAGCTCTATGGTAGAGAAATTATAGTCAGGTACCACCGGTATCGGTTTCACCATTTTAGAAATGGACATTGTTCTTGTAATGATTTCTGGTGATATACAGACTTACTAGAAGAGTATCAGTCAATTTTGAATGTATTTTCCACCTAGTGTATTGCAATCAGTTAAGTGAGATTGAACTTCAAAGGCGTTCATAAGCGCATAATGTTGAATAAATATTAAAAGTGATACGATCTCAAAAGTAACTCAATTATGCCGCAATCTCTCAAGTTCGCACCTTCGAGTGAGACATTACAGGCAGAGAAAAAGTTGAAATACAGCATAACATATCATGTAAGAATCAACAAAACAAATCTTAATAAAAACTTAGTACCAATCATTTTCTTTAAACATGCCGCAATCTAACTCTTGTAGTAGTTGCATCACCAAACGTAATGTATTAATCATTCTAAAAATCTGTTCCAAGTCAAGAATTGAAACATCAACTACACATAACCTAGAGTGAAAGATAAGCTAAAAAAATTCCATCTTTCCATCAATCACATCGAAAACATAGTCAGACTCACATCCACCATTCGAATCAAAAGATTGGTTAAGTAAATTGTGATAATGAAGAGAATAAAACTCACTTTGTTCAATAAGATTTGCATCTCTTAACCGGACCAGTCATCTTCCCTGAACCACTACTCGCCGGAACACCAACTGCAACATCATCGCAATAAATCGTAACGTATCTCCTCCTCCGAAAAGCTCCATACCGGAAAGTAATGTAAGAAACCATCCTCAAATCAAACTCAATACTTCCCTTTGCTTTCTCTTTCCCAATAGAATCAGCCACACGACCGTCAACATAAGTCCCAGAAACAGCGAGTGAAGCATTAACCACCCTCTGATCTTTCTTCCCTTGATCAAACGGCTCTAAACGCGTCTCCGAGAGAGATTCATGGTGGTAATACAAGTAGCACCAGAGAGTCTCGTAGTGAAGTGACATCTTGGAATTAGGGTTTCGAATCTGGACTTGAAGATCCCAATTTCCGGAGACTTGATTGTTCGAGACGTTGAATTTGGAGACGGAGAATGAATTGAGGTAAGCGTCTGGTAATTGAGGTCGAACGACGAGGAAGAAGATGAAGAGGATAAGACCTAAGATTAGGAGAAACGCCATGAAGACGATGAAGAGACGACGGATGAGTATGGCTCGTGGATTAGGTTGTGGCGCATAGTATGGATTGTGGTTTTGGTAAGGGTAAGCGGTTCCGGCGTTCGGAGGGTAACCGTTGGCGGAAGCGGCGGCTGGTTGTTGTGGATTCGGGTATGGATACGGGTATGGGTAACCAGTGGCTGGTCGTGAAGGATCTTGCATAGCTTGATTTTGAAATCTAATGATGTGAAGAGACTAAAAAGGTTTCAGATACTTCTCAGATGAAGAAGCGAAGAAACGAGAAGAGCAGAGAAGTTAGAGAGGCATTAAACTAAAAAGGGAAAGAAATTTTCTGACGCGGTTGTGTTTTTATTTCCCTGGAAAACACGGTTTTATGTTTATTTTTATTTTGATAATGACGGTTTTATGTTTTTGCTTCCCTCTTCCTTTTTAACATCATCATATTTTAATACTATCCAATTTAAGAAAATTTTGTACAATATATTATGGAAACAGAAAACTTAGTCTCTCAAAAATGACAAAATTGTTATAATAGTGAAGAACTAATAACTTTAAATAGTACAAAAACCTGATTGATCGCCGAGACTTTTAAGAAATAGTGATTTGAAGAGGATTTGTATTGTTGTTTTTATTATATTTTGTGCGGTAAATTTTAAAATACAAATCAAATTGATCGGTTATGCGCGCATAATGATATATAGGCTCCATATAAATTATATAAAATGTTATATGACAAAAATGTGTGCTTCTTTTATTGACTTTTGTAACACTCTTCTTGGAGGCCATTGTCACAAACGTTTCTTGTGGTTTGTCTTCTATTGCCTCGTTAAAAATCTTTCTAGGAAAACCCATTAGAAGAAACCATAGCAAGGTAAAAAGAGTACAACTGTACCAGCTCTCCCTCGAATGATCAAGAGAGTATCTTTATAGGTCTTGTAGAAAGCACATTCCAATGACAAACATGTCTGAATGTAGTGGTGGTAGTGACTTTGTGAAGAGGTCAGCAACATTGTCACATTACCGAACATATTTTACTTCATTCTCTTTGTTCTTCTCAAGTTCTTGAGTGTATGAAAAGAACTTTGGAGGTATATATTTCGTCCTATCGCTTTTGATATATCCTTCTTTCGTATATGCAACACATGCAACATTATCTTTGTATAGAATAATTGGTTCTACTTTGTAGTTGATTCCACTACTTGATCAGATGTGTTTATTGATGGATTTAAGTCATACACATTCTCTACTTGGCTCATGTAGCACGATGAGTTCAACATGGTTCGTAGAAGTAGCCACAAATGTTTGTCTCTGAGAACGCCAGGATATACCAGTTCACCGTTTGTAAAGATGTATCTTATTTGTGATCTAGCCTTGTGTGGATCTGAAAAATATCATGTATTTGTAAAACCAATTATTTGACCATTTGAATTTTTAGAATAAAATAATCCTAAATCAGTAATCCCTTGAAGATAACAAAATACATGTTTGATTTCATTCCAATGTCTTTGTGTAGGGAATGAGCTGAACCTGGCCAAAAGTTTAACTGCAAATGATATATCAGATCTAGTTTAAGAGGTACATAAGAGCGCTCCAATTGCACTCAGATATGGTACTTCAGAACTGAGTATCTCTTCATTTTCTTTAGTTGGTCGAAAAGGATCATTTTCAATATTAAGACATATAACGACTATTGGAGTGCTAAGAGGAGTTGCCTTATCCATGATAAAGCGTTTTAAAACTTTCTTAGTGTATGTGAATTGATAAAAAATATGTCCTTTTCAGAATGCTCTATTTGTAAGCCTAGATAGTATTTTGTCTGCCCGATATCTTTCATCTTGAATTCTCCCTTTAGATAGTGTTGCTTTCTGTACTTCATCTTGTGTTCCAATCATATTTAGATCATCAACATATACCGCGATTATCACAAATATAGTTGTTGTTTTCTTAACGAAAACACATGGACATATAGGATTATTCACATATCCTTCTTTTGTCAAATGTTCACTGAGACGATTGTACCATATTCGTCCAGATAGTTTCGACCCATATAATGATCTTTGTAATTTTACCGAACACAACTCTTTGGGTTTTGATGCTAATGGTTTTGGCATCTTGAGTCCATCAAGTATTCTCATATAGATAGCTGTGTCTAATGACCCATATAAATATGATGTTATGACGTCCATGAATCGCATCTCAAGATTTTTATTATCAGCTAAACACATTAGAAATATGAAGGTAATGACATCCATAATAGGCGAATATGTTTCTTCATAATCATGTCTGGGTCTTTGAGAAAGTCCTTAAGAAAATCTCGGGTCTTTAAGAAAATCCTTGAGCTACAATCTATAACAGAGGAAAATTCTTGAGCTATAATAGTGAAGAATTAATAACTTTAAATGGTATAAAAACTTGATTTGATTAGCGGGACTCCTTAGAATTTTAGAAGAAATAGTGATCTGAAGAAGATTTGTATTGTTGTTGTTATTATACTTTGTGCTGTAAATTGTAAAATACAAATCGAATCGATCGTTTATATAGAAGTAAAAAGACGTATAGTGACACATAAATTATATAAAATGTTGAATAATAATAACGTGTGCTTCTTCTATTGAACTTTGTAACAGAAATAATATTTTTATTTCTATTGTATTATTATTTTACTAATATTAAGATCCATGCTTTGCACCGACTAATTTTTTTTAAAAAAAGTTTCTAACTGATAAACACGAATTATTGATACTTTTTCATCTTGATGCATCACGAACCAACCAAACCGCCATGTTTCAATTCAAACCAGCAAATCGAATTATGGTTTAATTTTATCTGCTCTTAAATTTCGTTCATTTAGTTGTCAATTAATAAGAGAACATGTCTGTTTTACGAATTAGGAACTGATATCTCCACTTTCTCCTTTCTTATAAGTTAAGGGTTCTGCATAAGTAATAGTCAGTCACTTGTTTGCTTCATTGTCTTGTTCTAGTTAATCAATGATAAGAAAAGTAGGCAACAAATCTTGTTTGCTTCATTGTCTTATTTTCTTAGTTTAGGATTTGAGCAATCAAATCTCTGTCATATTTGAGTAAAGGCTTTAGTAGCTCACACGACCTCATGTTAAGTAATATTCCCTTCAAAATTTCTGTCAAATCCAGCAATGAAATCCATCTTAACTGCTATAACAAAACATATACTTTTGCCTTCAAAAAATTTTAAAATTCACACGAGAATCGAGATATGGGACAAATACAGGAACCACAGTATTATCGTTTGTAACTGACGTATTAACATACAAAGAATTTTGTTAGAGACTATAAACTGTACAACAAGTGTTGTATTTGTTAGCGGCATAGCCATTTTGCATCACAGAGCGCTCAACTGGCAAGTTGGTGCTTTCTTTCTCGGTTCCTTCAACTTTTCAAAGATCCCAGACTTTGGTTTTAGGAGGAGGAGTACCATCTGCGATTGGTGTAACTACTCCTGGTTTTCCATCATCGATAAAACCTTTACCCTCCATGAATTCACAAAACTATCTTTTAATAGGTTTACACATCTGTGAATGATAGCATAAAGCTGTAAGGAAAATAACCATGTACAAAAAATCGACAATAGACTTACAAATAACTCTGATTCGGGTTTTCCGGTGACTTAAGAGAATTTTTTTTTTAATTCAATCTTGCGGTACACTATTTTCTAATTTGTATGCCCATTTCCGTTGCCTGAAAGTAAACATTCAAAGGTTTTGTGTTATCTAACACTTTCGTTTCAATTGAAGAGAAAAACTATTTGAGAGGCAATATAAAAAAAGATAAAGTATCGTACTTTGCCTTCTGGTACCAAGTTGCTGATGGCATGCCGAAAAGTTTTGCTTTTGAACAAGTAGCAGGGAGAAATGTACCAATAGATGCGGCTAGGCCTAAGCAATTAGTCAATACATCCGTTTTGTATTGTTTCATTGCATCATATATTCTCATCCCTGCAAATGTATAATAAAACCAAAGCATTTCAGAAACTGAAATTTCGAGATCCACACATGATTTTAAACAGTTATATAACAATTAACTTTTACGTTATTGTTGGTACACAGCCCGTTTCCCGGCCCGCATTTACTCTATTCAGCTTAGGCCCAGTTACAGCCCATAACCTAGAGAAAGCATCTCGGCCCATGAAAAATAATCGGATATCCGGAGAAAAGAACAGGAATCGAAGTCCCGAAGAATAAGTCTCCAAACTCCGAGAATTGCGCCTAAAGAAGAGGGAGCGGCCTGCCGAAGTAAAATCAAGAGAAGAGCGGAGAAAGAGGAAGGGGTAGTTGAAGCTGTGAAGCTTAGGTCTATAAATAAAGAGTTAGAATAAGAAACGAGAGGGATTCTGTAATCGGATAAATTCAATAGTCTGAAATCTTGATTAATACAATTATTGTTTCTTTCTCATTAGTTCGATCTCGGTCTTTGATCTATTTAAATTCTTATTCGCTTTACCTTATCATCCATTAAAAAATTGATTACAATGAATTTTTCTGGTTTTTTCTTCTTCTGAAAAACCCAACGAAGGACTTCGGAACTTTAAGATCAAGCGGAATGGTGGAAGGCTGAACTTTTTTTGTTAGGAAATAGAGATTAGGAAGAGAATTTTAATTTTTTTTTGTAGCAAATGTGATTCATCGTGGAAGAGAAGAAGAGAAGAGGAAAGTGGAGATGGTAGAGATCCTGGGAATGAGAATGAGTTTTGTTCAAATTTTTTAAAAATTATTTAAATAAAAATATATAAATAAAAAGTAATTAGAAAAAGTTGTGAAGAGACATTTTTTAAGGCCTTAAGCCATAAGAAGAGAGTTTAGCCCAAAAAAAACCCACAAAGAGAGAGTAGAAGTTTTTAAATAACTGACTAGTGTTTTATTATAATAAGGATATCTACACAGTATAGTTAATATATATATATATATATTATAAAAATTAAATAACTAATTTTAAAATGTCTAAAATTTATTAAACATTATTAAAGTATAACTAAATATCACAAAATCAAAAAATGCTTTTTCTCTCCTCCTCTGGCAATTACATCTTTTTCTAGGTAACCGCTTTGTTCCTACATAAATTTATCATCGGTTTTTGGCGTGTCTTTCGTATGTTAACTGCTCTCCTATAACCATTGAAGTATGAGTATTAAACGTTTGTGTCTGTCTTCAATTTGGTCATGCAAATTGAAGTTCTTTTATTCGATTTTTCCTCTAGACACATATGGTGGATATTCGTAAATACATGCAAAATTGCAAAATTGGATTGTAAAAGACCACATAAGTCATATCTGACTATCTTTGTGTGGCGGCAAAAACGATTAATCGTTTCATACTGATGGTGACTCCTGTTCACCCTCATCGTCAAAATCTATGTACTATGGTGGTGGCTCTTCCCAGACTTTGGAATGTCGGAAATACCATCAGAAGAAGAATATTGGAGAATTTTCAAGTTCATTTCATCTTTCCAACTGAAGAAGCCATGGATGCAATCATCAAATGTGGGCCTTTGATTCAATGAATGGATGATCACAGTTCAGAAATAGAATGGAATCATGACTTTGAATGCTCAACAATTCATACCCTTTTGGGTCCAAGTTCGTGGGATCCCACTTTGTTATTTGTCTACGCCGATGGTTGGTTACATAGGGGCCAGCTTGTGTCACTATTTGGAATCTGATTACGGAAGTGAAACTGCAGTTCTTGTGGATTATGTGCCGATCTGTCTGCTTTGCAATGTTGCTAACCCACTTTTTTTTCAACGATAATTTCATTTTGGGGAGAAAACGATGATTTTGATGCTTTGTTATGAATGCTTGCGTAACTTCTGTATGATCTGTGATATCATGTTTCATGATGCCTACGAGTACCCTCAAGCGCCTAATGATGCGAATAATGATGATGAAGACGATCCGAGTGAACACAGTAATGATCAACTCCCTGATGCGCCAAATGAGAATGATGATGAAGGCGGCCTTATGCCTTCAGACGTGCCTAGTAATTTGGCTACTCTTTCTAACAAAGTGTCAACTTCTACTCCTTGAAAACGTAAGGCTCCCCATGATTCTACTCTAGGAGCGACTGCATCGACTCCAATCCTGATTTGCAGTACTTATTGGACCCTCTGATATTCTTGAGAAATCTACCAAAAGATCCCATCAACATTCTGGTTATATGGAGGTTAGAGACAGGTTTCAAACCCCTGATGGCGATACATACAATTCGATGTCTGTTGGTGAAGGTTTTTCTCGCCACAAGGAGACAACTTTGGTGATGGTTCGACGGGCCATAAGCCACCAGAGGCATCGTGAATATCTTGTTTTGGAACTGTCAAAGTTTGAGAGGATTTCTGACGCTTTGACACCTACCGGATCTTAAGCGTGCTTTTGATCCGGACATCATCTTCTTAGTGGAAACGAAAAATACTGATAATGTTTTAGGGACGTGGCTGCGCAATTAGGATATCATAATGTTAGATGCGTTTCACCTAATGGTCTTAGCGGTGGCATTGCCTTGTTGTGGTCTGTTTGAGTTGATGTATGTATTTACTTTGCAAGTCCAAGACTCTTTGATTGTGAGATCAATAAAGGAAGTGAATCTTTTTGTTGTTCCTTTGTGTATGGTCATCCAATACAATCTATGCGATCACAGCTTTGGGAACATATAAAATGAAATAATACCCAAAGAACTGGTCCCTGGTTATTATGTGGTGACATTAATGATATACTCAATCAATCTGAAAAGTGTGGTGGTAAGCAAAGAGCCGAATGATCTATGGCATTATTTAGGAGTATGGTTAATCGTTGTAGACTCTAAGATTTATATTATGTGGGTACTAATATGAATTTGGTTGGACGTAGACATTTACATCTTATTCAGTGTTGGCTTAATCGAGTGCTTATTAATTCGGAATGGAACAAAATGTATCCAACACCGTACACAATATATTTGCCTTTACATGAATCTGACCATTGTTCAGCCATAATTCATATAGATAAGGTTTCGGAGAAGAGAATGAAACTTTTCTACATGATTCTCGCTTTAATGTTCGTCATGAAGTTACATCTATAATTCAAGATGTTTATAATATTATAAATCAGAAAACAGAGGATTTTGTTACTAAATTAAGTCGATGTCGTCATCACTTATTGCAATGGAAACATAAGATGCAATTCAACTGTGCGAAACATAGTAAAGAGCTATCATCTCGACTTGATGCGGCACATACAAATGGTCAAACTACGATATCTCAGATCCATGATCTTCGTCAAGAACTCTCTTCAGCTTATAGAGATGAGGAGATCTACTGGAAGAATAAGAGCCAATCAATGGTCAAATGCTGGTGATCGTAATACTAGGTATTTTCATGCTATAACTAAAAATCATGTTGCTCGCAATTGACTCTTGCACATTGAAAATTATAGAGGTGAAGTTGTATATAGTAATTGTGCAATTGCATCATAGACAATATGGTATTTTTAAGCAGCTCTTCTCGAGTGCATAGTCTCCTCTATTGATGTATACTCTATCTGCATTACCTACGATAGTTACAGCTGATATGAATTCAACTTTACTTCTACCAATAACAACTGAAGAGATACGTAAAGCACTCTTCTCAATTGGTGGTACGACAGCACCACTACCCGATGGATTCACAACAAATTTTTATCATCATCGTTGGGATACTATCGGCCCTTCTTTAATCTCTGAAGTTCAAATTTTTTCAAGATAGGTCGAATGAATTCAAATTGGAATCACACTAATTTGTGCCTTATTCCAAAAATCCAACAACCTCAGACGATGAAGGACTTTTGTTTTATAAGAAATGTATTGTACAAGGTTATTTCTAAGGTCCTTCAATGGCTAAAGTCCATACTACCAGATCTAATATCAAAAAACCAAGCAGCTTTTATTTTGGGACGAGAAATCACAAATAATGTGATGATTTCTCATTTGGTGTTACATTCCCTATGAGTACGTAAATCACGTTCTAAAAATATATGGGCGTAAAAACAAATATTAGTAAGGCATATGCCAGAGTTGAATAATGATTTCTGGAAGCAGTATTAGAGAAAAAAGGATTTAATGCTCATTGGATCAATTTGTTGATGACTTAGTTCCAAAGTTTTTCTTTCTCCATTTTAATCAATGGTTCTCCACATGGCTATTTCACGCTAACAAGAGGCTTGAGGCAAGTGATGTGTGTGATTTTTGATGGTTTTAGAGTCTTGTTTTAGGTAGTTTTGCATTCATTTAGATAGATTTTCTGATTGCTTAGGTCTTTTTAGGTTTATTTTGCTTTCCTTGCATTTGCATTTGGAGTTTGGAGTTTATTCTAGGAAAATGAACAAAAATGAGCTAAAAATGGAGCTAATGATAATTGGATCAGCTGCTAGGCAGAAAAGATCGTGCAAACTCTGATTGCTACCTCGTGGATCGTAGGGCGAGGACTGCTCGGAACGCTCAGGAAAAGATGCCTCAGTCACCAGCCTCAAACTGCGTGCTGTGAGGGAAGACAAATCCATTACACTCGGACCATCCACTCAGCCTCAAGCCCCAAGGGCGAAGACCAGAACCACTCCTCGGTGCCCAAGCTCGTGCAAGGACTCTGAGGGCAAGATTTCTGGTTGACCGACTTAGGTCGGTTTGACCATTAGGGTTATGCAGATGACCCTGTAAATACCCATTAATCACTATCTTATGATTTTTATCTGATGTTTAGCCGAAAAACTCTCTCTATTTTGGTGTTGCTTTCATTTATGCTTGTTTAAGGTACTTTTATGTTTATGCTTAAGCTTTAATGGAATGAATTTAGTTTGAACTTCATCTTTACTTTCTGCTCTTTACTTTTATGTTCTTCATGTTTATGCAAATGAAATCTCCCTTGATCCTCCGCTCTCAACCCAGGAGGTGCAAGTAGATCCTTGTGGATGTCGAGGATAGGGAGATCGGAGGTGAATCCACCGATTTACTCGCCGTGTGAAAAATGATTTAACTCTGATCTCTTCTCACATGGCTAGGCTTAATGCTGATCTCTCCCTGATCTCGAGAGATCTGATTTGGGCCGTGACCTAAGTCTAGCGCCAAAGGAACCGGAGACCAAGTGCCATGTGAGTGATGGTTTGATCCACCAAGGAGAGATCTAGTGTGGGTCGGCTATTAGATGTATTGGGCTGAACTTTAAGCTTCTGCTTTGGTATGATCGTGGCTAGCGCCGTAATGGATCAACCGGATTGGTTAGGGATCTTCACCATGAGAATGGGTTGATCTAGGCTTGTCCCGGTCTAGGGATCGCTCAATATAGCTCGGCGAGTTTACCGCCGATCAAACCCTCCCTATCCTTTAGATCTATGCTCTTAAACTTATTTTCATCTATTGCAATTATATTACTTTGTTTTTGACGCATTTCTCTGTTTTGAATTATTAGATTCTGTTTTTATTTTGTCTTCTAGTCTATTTTGTCCTATTATCTAGATTGCAAGCTTATTTGATATAGTGACCTATCTTTGTGACAGATTGATAGGTTGCTTAAACTAAGACCTAGTAGTAGATAGATTGTTTACAAGCAACTTCTGAGTATTGGTTCGACAAAACCCACCTACTTATCCTATGCTCAATGATTTAATCTTAAGGACACAAAAATCCTTTTATCAGCAAGGTGACCCACTGTCTTCTTATTTATTTCTTATGTATTTTGACGTTCTCAGTTCTCTACTACAGTAAGCAAAGACCAATGGCCATATCCAAGGCATTCGATTGTCACGCAGTACACCGTTAGTTTCACATTTTTTCTTTGCCAATGATTCCTTTTTATTTTTGAAAACGAATGTAAAAAATAAGCATCTATCTATGCAGAATTTTTGATGAACATCAGTGTCAGGTCAGTTATCAATTTAAATAAATCAGCTATTACATTTGGACAAAAGATTTATCATCGAAACCGTGAAAGGGTAATCAACTTTTTACAAATTAGAACTATTTATGGTGGAGGGATTTATTTAAGCTTGTCTGAGAATCTAGGTCGTCATAAAAACCTAGGAATTTTAGTATTTAGTGGATAATGTGGAACAATGTTTAGAAGGCTAGCAGAATAAGTTTTTAACCCATGATGTAGTGAGATTTTAATCATGTTAGTTGCATATGCTTTACCGGTTTACTCTATGAACTGCTTCCGATTACCGCAGCCTCCCTGTACAAAAATCACACAATTAATATCTATTTTTTTGTTGGTGTAGGTCAACGGAGAAAAAGACTTTGCATTAGCTTGCTTGGAAAGAACTATCTTGTCCAAAGCGAGAAGGAGAATTGGGTATCTGAGACATTAAACATTTAACCTGGCCTATTGGTGAACCTTGCTTGAAAATTAATGCGACGACCAAATAGTTTATTATATATCTGCATTTTCCATATTCTACTCTGCTCAATGATGTTGGAAAACGTCAGACTTTGTTTGGTTGGCGGTCTTTACTCTATGGTCTACAGTTGTTAAAGAAAGGACTCTTTCATCATATTGGGGATGGTAATGCTACATCTATAGGTCTCGATCCTTGACTTCCCACAGAGCCACCCCAGGTGCTAGTACTTCTACCTCCTGCGAACCCAAAAGTACTAGCTAGTTTCAACATTAATAACTACGACCACAAAGCAATGGGATGACTCCATGTTACACACACATATATATAAATATATATATCTTAAAGATCATTATCTCATAAAAAAGATATTCATTCCCAAGGCAACGTGCCTTATGAGTTTATCTAGGGTTCTACAGACAATGGAAACTATAATGTGAAGTCAGGATATTGGTTAGCTTATCAAAGCGACCGTGATATTCATAGTAATCATGCAGCCTCTTCTTTTCACAAATCCACTCTTAGCACATACTCTTTGGATACTCGATATCATGCCTAAGATACAACTATTTTTATGGAGAATTGCGTCGCAACCATTTTCGCTTGGTGAGAACTTGCACCGCAATATTATATCCACTAGTCAATGTGTTCGTTGCTGCTATTCAGATGAAACAACTGCACACATTTTCTTTGAATGTCCATTTGCTGAAGCTGTATGGAGATGTATAGGTCTCTCTACACCTTATCTATTTGATTCCAATGTCTCTATTAATATGAAGTTGCAATTCTTAGTTACTTAAGCACGAGATGAGAATGTTGCAAAGCACATTCGTTTACTTCCATTGATGATTCTCTGGAGATTATTGACAAGTAGAAATAGTCTCTTATATGGTAAACGCTCTTACACCTTTCATGATACGTATGCTGAGGCAGTAGATGATATAACTGAATGAAAATCTCGTGATGTTGAACCGGCTGGTACCCTTATTCTACGTCTACACAACCACACCATGTCTGTGTTAAATGGAAACAACCACCCGAGTTATGGGTCAAATGTAATTTTGATCTTTCTCACTATGAGGTCAATAACGTATCTGGTTTGGGGTGGATAATTTGAAATCCTCAAGGCAAAGTTATACATTGTGGGATGGGAAGGTTTCAAAGGAGATTTATAATTGAAGAAACAGAATTCACGACTCTTCAGTGGGCAATGCAAACCGCTTGGGCATTGGGTTATACGAAGGTGATAATCAAGGTATTATAAATTTTATCAATACAAATGGTATAAACAAACGATCCTGGCGTGGAACAAAATGTTTCTGAGTTTGACAATACAGTATGCATCACGAACAAATAATACATGTGCTGATAAGTTAGCAAAACATATACTCTGCCCTGGTGGGTAAGATTGGTTTATATTTGATTCATGTTATGTATTTCTTTGTTCTTTAGTACTGAATGATGTAATAATAGTTTGATTAATGTAAGTTCAAAAATAGGAAAAAGGGTTATCGGTCTAATTCCATCTCAAATCTTTTATATAACTATGAATAAACTCAAAGATGTCTATTTAATTCCACATAATTGGGGACACAAAGTTTTAATTGCACCTCATTTTTGACTAAACCTTTCAGTTACACATATGTCCAAATTTTTTCGGTTTAATGTTGGTTCTCGGTACAAAACAAAAACCCAACCAGCTATCATCATTGTCATTATCTTCAACAGCTCTCTTTTCATTCCTGAAAAATTAATCAATATACAAAACTACCGAATCTAAAAACCAACAACTAAACAAGCACATTTTTTGCAATCACTAAACTTAAGAAGCTTCATCAGATTTCAATAAAACACTTGGAACCACAAGAACACTAGATTTTAATCTTTCAAGCACAAATTAAATCAATATAGGTAAAACTAAGTAAAGACAAAAAGGAGATCGTAAATATCATATCTTGATAAGCCAAATCCTTTTTCCTCTTCTTATTCTGGAATGATTCTTTCAATGCCAATTCCACTGCCTTGATACACTTATCAAGTTCTTCTCTATATTTCCTTACATACTTCTGCATCGCTCCATTTCCAACACTTTGTTTCACTTTCTTCGCCTGTTCCTTCAGAAACTCATGAGCCAATTCTCAAGTCTCATCTTCTCTTCCCCTTATTTCCACTCTTCAAGTCTCTTTTACACGTTTACATGTTTCAATCTTCTTCTACTTATATCCCTACACGCATCGAAGTTGTTAGTCTTCTTCTGCCCAGCTTTTGTCGCCGCACCACGAAGCAACGATTTGAATCCTTCTTTACCTCCACGGAGAGAAAATAAAATATTTACAGTTGTGTCCAGCTGCAAAACCGTAGATTCGTCGGAGATTTGATACCCTCTGCATATCAGACGTTGTAGATGCGTTGGAATCTTTGTATGCTGCTTAATCCGACTGCCATATGCTAATGGAGAAGAGAAACCAATTGCAGCGAATTTAAATCCATCTCCATCTTCTCTCTAGATCTACCTCTCTCAATCAATCGTTCTAATTTTCTGATTTTGATTTCAAGGGTTCAAAAAGAGGTTTTGCGAGTTTACTCTAATTTTTTCTTAACACAAACGGGTCTTAAAACTGGTTTAAAACTGGATTCAGTCTGGTTAACACCCTAAACCATCTATTTTCGAAAACACTTAACCGTAATCAACTCAGATATTTGAGCAATTGGTCTTTTAGCTTAAACTTAATGTATAATTAGAAAGTTTCATCAAAAATCAGGTGTAATTGAAACTTTGTATCTGCAATCATATGGAATTAAACAGACACCGATAGTTTAGATTCATTCATAGTTATATGAAAGATCCGAGGTGGAATTATATTGACAACCCAAAAAAGAACTATAACTATGCTATAATACTAAGTATTAAATAATACTTAAAAGTCTATCAATTTTTTAAAAAATTATGAAAATACAAAAATGATTATAGCAAACTTATTACTTAAATAATTAACAAAACAAAAATTTAAAATACATATCTATCACTAAAACAAGTAAATGACTAAGACCACCATTATCAACGGGTTCTTAAGGGTTTATTGTTTTTTTGTCAACAATATTGGGCCACAACTCGCCGGCCCATTAGCCAAGTTCCTGCATAATGCAGGCGACGGAACTCGATCTCGGGTTGTGCAAGTGCGCCTGCCATTTAATGGACTTACTTCTGCCACTGGACTAAAGACCACTTGCCATTCTTAAGGGTTTATTAGATTATTTTATTGTTAAAAAACTTAAGAACTCCTATGAAAGTTTTTTATTTAAGAGATTCTCTTAACGAGTCTCTTAGATTATTTTATTGTTAAAAAGTTTATTTTCTCTCATCTTTTTATTTTCTCTCCTCTTTTTTATTATTTCTCCTCTTTTTTTACTCTCTCTCCTCTTTTTTTACTCCCTCACATCTTTTTACTCTCTCTCATCTTTTATTCTCTCTCCTCTTTTTTACTCTCTTCCCCCTCTATTTTTACTCTCTCTTCTCTTTTTCACTCTCTCTCCTCTTTTTTACTCTCTCACCTATTTTTACCCTTTCTCTTTTTTACTCTCTTTCCTCTTTATCACTCTCTCTCCTCTTTTTTACTCTCTCTCATCTTTTGACTCTTTCTCCTTTTTTTACTCTGTCTCATCTTTTTAGTCTCTCTCCTCTTTTTACTCTCTCTCCTCTTTTTCACTCTCTCTCTCTCCTCTTTTTACTCTCTCTCTCCTCTTTTTCACTCTGTCTCCTCTTTTTTACTCTCTCTCATCTTTTGACTCTTTCTCCTCTTTTTTACTATGTCTCATCTCTTTACTCTCTCTCCTCTTTTTAGTTTCTCTCATCTTTTTAGTTTTCTCCTCTTTCTTACTCTGTTTCATCTTTTCACTCTCTCTCCTCTTTTTTACTCTCTCTCCTCTTTTTACTCTCTCTCCTCTTTTTTACTCTCTCTCCTCTTTTACCCTCTCTCCTTTTTACTCTCTCTCATCTTTTGACTCTTTCTCCTCTTTTTTACTCTCTCTCATCTTTTTACTCTCTCTCTTTTTCTTGTTCTTAAGAACCCCACTTTAAGAACCCCACTTTAAGAACTCCCCATTAATCCTACATAAAAATTATCCAAAATATACAACTTTTAACTCTAAGAACCCCACTTTAAGATACCCCAACAATGTTGCTCTAATCACACCTACAAACTCAAAACAAAAATACATCTCTTAACTCTACTATTTCCTAATTTAATCATTATTTAATTCTTAGAGACTCTAATTAAGAGACTACCAATAATCCTGCTCTAAGTGGCGTGTTTCTCTTAAAACTTTTGAGCGACAGCGTGACATCATTTTTCCAATCTTTTTTTCTAGTGGGTAGTAGCTTTCACCGCTGCCAGAAAAGACTTCTCTGTTTTATCTATCTTCTTTTCTTTCCCTTCGTCTTGTTTTTCTTTGGGTTTAAGGGTTTCTCTTCTATAGTTAGATGGAGGGTCACATTTTCTCGACTGTGGTGTAGAGGCTCATCGGCAAAAATTGGTGGAGCCTCGTGGATCTGGTTATAATGAGGACTAGGACCGTGAAACGTTCCATTATCATTGCCATTTCTTCCAACGATTCTTAGTCTAGGTGTTCTTTCTTGATTTGTCGTTGGTCATTGGTCGGTGGTCGGAAAGATTAGCTTTTCCAAGGTGACGTGGGTATGTGAGCAGGTGGGTGGGAAGCAGGCATCGCCGCCGGGCTGATGAGCAAAACCTACCACTTTTAAGGTCGACGGTGGATTTCGAAAAGAGTATCTGGTTGTTCTTCCATTAGCGGGATTTCGAGTAAGCTCACGATTTGGGGAGGTCGCTGGGTCATGGAAGAGTCTTCACGACGAATCTGCCTTTCATCTCCATCTCTTGCTGCCATATCGCTCTTACGTGTAATTTTTTTGTCTCCTCGAACTAGTGGTGTATACCAGAAACGACTCTTTGGCAGCACTTTTGTGTGGTGTTGGGGTTAATACTATTTTTCCGCAGCGCCTTTCCCTCAACGGTCAGAGTGGGCATGAGGAAGATCTGACTTCTATCTCACTGGCATTTTGTTTAGGGTTCTGTTGTTGCAGAAAGTTGGATTGTGCCAGATTTCTGTATTTGAGCTTGGGCCAAATTTCTGAAGGTCTATAAGTCAGGAATTTGGAATTCTTTTTTCTCTTTTTTCCTTTCTTTAGTTTTTTTATTATTGGCTATTATGTCAGTAATACGATGTTTCCTCCACTATAAATCTTTATTTCAATTGAAAATCCTTTAATAAAAAAAACTATCACTAAAAGTTTAAAATAATAACCAAGACAAATTAGTGATTAAAATATTTTAAAACACCAAAAATAGTGATCTAATAATCTGGTAGATCGCTTCTACTATCATTAATATCTTTTAAGTCTTTGTGCATTTATCTTCTTTAGTTGCTCTAAAAATTATTTATTCCCCTTTTTTAAAGTCATGATAACATCAGTATTTGTTCTTTTAAGTTTTGGATATTATCCACTTAATCATTCAGATAGAAACCCAGTAAAATATTATTGTCCTCATCTAAATATCTAAATATACAATGAATAAAGATAAACCCGATGACCCTTATGGAGCAAAATCAAGGATGTGATTTTCTGACTCTGCATTTTTGATAGGAATGACACCATCTTTAAACTTTTCAAAGTTTTTAATAATGATCAAACTTCCAACCATACTTGAATTTTGGGTCTTCTTTTAGCATTTGTTTTACTTGATTAAACTGAAAAAAAGAAATGAGTAAATATTTAAATAAAAATTAGTAAGCTATATATAAATATATCATAATAAAAATATATATAACTCACAACATGTTTGAAGAAACTCACTATATCATTACTTGAAACACCACTTGGATGCTTACTCTCACATTATTTGATACATGCATAATTTCCTTGTTACTCTCTATATACTTTGTAATCGACGTTGAAGAAGTTTTTTGGAATGTTCACTCCAAGTTATAATTTTCCTATTTTTGAATGCCTCTAACACACAACTCCATAATTGATCGAATGTTTGATAAACACCCATTATTAGGTTTAAGAAATTTTCATATAAACGTGACATTAATTTTGATACTTTTCTTTAGAATACTCATAAGAACAAAAGTCATACATTCTTGTTAAGAAAATAAACTAAATTATTTGTTTTTTAAATGATTCAATGTTTTGACTACAAATGAAGAATAATGATACTATTTATAAATGTTAATCAAAATTTTTGTATAACCATCCATGTTGTTATAATAAATATAACACTTATAACATTAATCTAAATGAAAGAGTCTCATTTTTGTATTACTACCATTGTATTAATTGAAACCCAAAAGATGAGTTATAATAGATATTGGGATAAACTTGAATAAAGTTACTTGCTGAGCAAATTAGGTGATTAGATTAGATAAACTTGAGATATTTTAGGAGTTATCTAAAATATAGTTTTTCTAATAGGAATAGGAAATTATATAATCTATATAAAGAGATGCTAAGTTTTTGGCAAAACTTGTGAGATTAAGAGATTTGAGAGTTTATGTTTTGAGTTATTTTTCTAAGCTAATATAGAGAGACATTCTTTATAGTTCTCGATTTCATATTTTTGATTGATAGAAACTATAATTGGTATCATAGCGAAGGTTGTTAGAAAGATCGATTTAAAGAAAGAATAAGTCTTGAAATCGATAAAGAAATCAAAGGAGATCGATTAAGCACACGTGTTTAATTGAAGGAGAAACTAGTCATGGGAGATAAAGATGCTATAGTACCTACGGTGAAGAACAAAGGCGAAGGAGATTCTACCTTTATAGTATGTCCGATATTGACCACAACTAACTATATTGTATGGGCCATTGCAAAGAAGAGACATCTTTTACCCGGTAACGTAAGGTTTGAACCATGAGAATGAAAGTATGTGTATATCTGATTCAGTCCCATTCATACAAATCGAACAAATATTTGAATGACTTAAATGCCGTGTATATATATATATATATATATCTTCGTTGGTCATAAGAGCTTTGTGAGTCACAAGCCAGAGGAACATACGAACTCGCTTAGGAACCCTAATTTTCCAAACTCGATCATAGAAGCTCCCCATGTTTGGGAGGGGTTGAGAATTATTAGTCAATAATCGATAAGCAGAGTTCACCGTGAAATGACCATCACGCATACCATTCCACGCCAACCTGTCTGAGGGGCTTGTGACTTTATCTACAACAATCACATTCAGTTGGAGACAAACATAGTTACGGATATAATGTGAGGCATGATGAAGCAGCCAACCAGATCCATCATGACAGTAGTCGCTAAATGTATTAGATCTCTAATTGCGGTAGCATCATTGATACAACGAGTTTTAACCCTATATCCTACTGCAAGTGCACAACAAATGAAATAGTATTTAGGGATCGAACCCACGAAGACCAATTATCACACTAACGATTGTATTATTTAACTAGAGCTAAAAAACGAATATTCTGATTGGAATCGATTGTAACTAAGAAATGTAATGTAAAACAATAACTAAAG
>OVBA01003676.1:0-26752 GCA_900406435.1 Lepidium aucheri | reverse complement strand
TTTTTGTATGTTCCTTGGATCATCTTTAATTTCTTGGAAGTCTAAGAAACAGCAAACAGTTTCTCTTGCTTCAGCTGAANCAGTTTCTCTTTCTTCAGCTGAATCAAAATACAGGGCCATGAGATATGCTTTGAAAGAGGTAATGTGGCTTGTAAACTTGCTTGCAGAGTTAGAAGTTCCACAGAAACAGCCAGTGCCTTTCTATTGCGACTCAATGGCAGCTCTTCATATATCACAAAATTCAGTTTTTCATGAAAGAACAAAACATCTAGAGATGGATTATCACAAAGTGAGAAAAAAGATTATTGAAGGTCTTATACATCCGCAACATGTGAGAACAGAGGAAAACTTAGCAGATGTTTTCACAAAACCTTTACATCCAGGTCGATTTGAACAACTGATTGGCAAGATGGCAATGATTTCTATATATATGCCATCTTGAAGGGGGGTATTAGAGTAATTAGATTATAATTAGATATGTTGGTTTAATTCTATTAAACCGGTTAAATGTCGGTTATGTTCTATATATATTTAACATGTACCAAGACTTTCGAACACAATGAATTGAATGAATTTCTTTTCTTCTTCAACTCTCTCTTTCTCTAGCTCGTATTCTTTCTCTGTTATACGTTGAGTAACAACAACTTCAACAAACGTATTGGTTACTAGTTAGATAGATCATATAGTGTGACTCCAATCATGTTAATGTTGTGCTGACTTCTTTCATCACATAACTATACAGAAACAGAACAAAAGAATGGATAGACACGAAAATCTATTAACAAGTATTTCCAGACTGTCTCACCTTTGGATCAGTATTCTTTGTCTCTCTGTCTCTGCATTTATCTAACGTTAAAAGAGTGAACCCATAGTTATATAATGTAGAGACATATCCAACTTTACATATGCTACAAAACAAAGCACAAGAGTCACAAACCTTAAATCATGTTGTAGAACAGGATAAAGAGTTTTAGTGTTTTTTGTTTTTGCAAACTGGAACGCATATTTCCTTAATTTGTCGCTCAAGGTATAGTTTGAGACAAATTTAGGTTACAAGTCCTAATAATCAATTGGTTAAATTTTTATATTCAAATACTAATTCCGGTTTAGCTCTGGTTTAGATGGTTTAGTTAATTCTAATTTAAATTAGTTTAAATTAGTTAATTGTACATATTTATCTTGTAGTGTAGATAAACATTGTATCCAAGTTTTGTGGAATGATCAGAAAAACTTTCAGTAACATGGTATAAGAGACATCACTCTTTCTCTCTCTCTCTAAATTCTGTTACACCCGCCATTTTTGCTCAATTTTAAGCTTCCTTAAGCTTCCATTCTTCTTTGCAATTCATTTCGTCATGGTGATTGTGAAGCCGATAACTTGAAGATCAGCTCGTCTTTGTGGTATGACAAGCTCTTCTTCAACTCAACCTCGTCGATTAACTTCTTATCCAGATTTAGCGATATCGCCTCCGAAATCTCCTTCAATCATCATCAACCAAGCTTCCGGAGCTTCAGATTTTGCTGCCATGCCTGATTCTTCTGATCTGAGTCATTCTCCATTTTTTATGCATAGCGCAGATCATCTACGTTTGCAAATCATCTCCATTAAACTCAATGGAACAAACTATGATGATTGGAATATTGTTATGCTAATCGCTCTTGATGCAAAGAATAAGATATGATTTATTGATGGATCAATTACTCGTCCTTCTCAATCTGAATCTTATTTTTGCCTTTGGTCTCGTTGCAACTCTATGGTTACATCGTGGGGTCTTAACTCGGTTTCTCCTCAGATCTATTGCAGTGTTCTTCGGTTGAATGATGATGTTGATATTTGGAAAATTTTACATGGTAGATTTCATATGACTAATCTTCCACGTACATTCAATCTCACTCAAGAAATTCAGGATCTCAAACAAGATACTATATCTTTATCTGATTATTACACTACTCTCAAAACATTGTCGGATAATTTGGATAGTACAGAGGAATCAGATGATCCATATACTTGTGGGAAAGTAACTTGTTGGTTACAGAAGACTGAACGTGCTAGGATTGTTAAGTTTTTGGCTGGACTTAATGATTCTTATGCAATCATACGTCGTCAGATCATTATGAAGAAAGTATGCCATCTTTGGTTGAGGTCTATAATTTTGGATCATGATGACAATGAAAGAGGATTATCCAACATTGTTGCTCCTCCTACTGTTTTTCAAGTCTCAGAAAACACAATTCGATATCTCATGATTCCGATATTAATTATGTGCATTCAGGCCCAAATAAAGGTCATCAGTGTGTTCTTTCTGCAACACAATGGGTCATGTTGTGGATAAATGCTACAAAAAGCATGGTTATCCTCCTGGTTATACTTCTAAAAAACAACACTACTGTTAGTAAACTATCTCAGTCTCAAGTTGTTGCTACAGTTCAGTCTGCTCATACACCTCAGAATTTGGATGGGATGCTTGGTAGTTTAAGCAAAGATCAGATTCAACAATTTATTGCACTGTTCAGTTCGCAGTTGCAATCTCATTCAACTAGTGAAAATCCCGAAGCAAGTAATTTACATGATAATACAAGCGCATCTGATATCTCTTTCTCCTCCTCAACTTATTGTTTTGTTGGTAGTATGACTGTTTCTAATCACACTCTTGCCATAAATACATGGGTTCTGGATTCTGGTGCAACACACCATGTGTGTTATGATTAGAGTTTGTTCATTTATATTGACAAATCGGTTGTGAGTTATGTACATATTTGTACATGAACAATAATATCTATCAGTGGGGTTGGCAATATTCAGCTAAACAAACATATTTTACTCAAAAATGTTTTGTTTATTTCTGAATTTTGTCTCAACCTTATCAGCATTATTTCTCTTGCTGATAATATTGGATCACGAGTCATTTTTGACCCTTTTTCTTGTGAAATCCAAGATCATGCTAGGGAGTTGATGATTGGTCGAGGTAGACGAATTGGTAATCTATATATACTGGAGCAACATCAACACTCTTCTGTTTCAGTAAACACAGTTGCAGATACTACATTATGGCACACAAGACTCAGGCATCCAGCTATCTCTCGAATTGATGCTATCTCTCAAGTATTAGAAACTACTAGACATAAGAATAAAAGATCTTCTTATTGTTATATATGTCATTTGAGCAAACAGAAGAAACTCTCTTTTCCTTCACAGAACAATATAGATAATGAAAATTTCGAGTTATTACATATTAATTTTTGGGGACCATTTTCTGTTGAAACAGTCAAAGGCTTTCGATACTTCTTGACAATTATGGATGATCATTCCCGTGCCACTTGGGTCTATTTTTTCAAAACAAAAACAAACGTGCTCACTATTTTTCCTGTGTTCATTCGTAAAGTTGAAAAACAAATAATTCAAAGCTTAAATTAGTAAGGTCCGATAATGCACCGGAATTAAAATTCACACAATGTTATCAAGAACGCGACATTATTTTTTTCCACTCTTGTCCAGAAACACCAGAACAGAACTCTGTAGTCGAAAAAAGCATCAACATATATTGATTGTAACTCGAGCACTTCATTTTCAATCTCAGGTTCTTTTGTCTCTGTGGGGTGAATGCATATTGACTACATTTTTGCTAATAAACCACACTCCTTCTCAACTCTTGTGTGATAAAACACCTTATGAAGTGTTGAATGGAAAGACATCTGCTTATTTACATCTTCGAGCATTCGATTGTTTTATAGTTCAACATCTCCTAGTCACAGACATAAGTTTCAGCCTCGTGCTCGTGCTTGTATATTTCTGGGTTATCCATCAGGTTTCAAAGGCTACAAGTTGATGGATTTGCAGAGTAATACAATTTTATATCACGGAATGTGGTGCTTCATGAAGACATATTCCCTTTAGCAAAATCTCTGCCATCAGACTTGTCTTTTGACAGCACCACACCAACTTCTTCTGAACTTTCAGTTCCACATCCTCCATTGTCATTCTCTTCAAATCTATCACCAGAAATTTCTCACACTCGGGTTTGTAAAACACCCGCACATCTGAATGATTACCATTGTTATTGAGTTCAAAACTCTTCTCAATATCCAATCTCAGATTCATTTCTTATTCGACACTTTCACCACAATATCATTCTTACATAAATACTATCACAAAAACCTATTCCCTTACCATATGCTGAAGCTCAGAAATCTAGGTTTTGGTGTGGAGCTGTTGACACTGAAATTCGAGCTATGGAAGCTACTAATACTTGGAAGGTTGTGTCTTTACCATCAGGTAAGAAGGCTGTTGGATGTCGTTGGCTTTTTACTCTGAAATTTAATGCAGATGGTATCTTGAGCGTCCTAAGGTTCGTTTAGTTGCAAAAGGGTACACTCAAAAATCAGGTGTGGATTATCTTAAAACCTTTTCTCCAGTTGCTAAAATGACCACGATCACGTTTTTGTTGAAGATTTTTGCAGCAAAACATTGGTATCTTTCACAGTTGGACGTTTCTAATGCATTTTTAAATGGAGAACTGGATAAAGAGATATATATGCAGTTACCAGATGGATATGCAGCACATAAAGGGGACAGTTTGCCATCTAATGCTGTTTGCAAACTCAATAAGTCAATTTATAGCCTTAAACAGGCTTCACGTCAGTGGTACAAGAAGTTTTCAGTTGCTTTACTTGGTCTGGGTTTCAGAAAAGGTCAAGCTGATCACACACTATTTGTGAAGTCTATTGGTCCGTAATTTGGTGTTGTACTTGTTTGTGTAGACAACATCATCATTGCAAGTACAAGCAAAAAACTAGCATCATCTTTAACTACAGAGTTGAAGAATCATTTTAAGCTTTGAGATTAGTGAGCTTAAATATTTTCTAGGACTGGAAATTGCTTGTACCTCTGAGGGTATTTCATTATGTCAAAGAAAATATGCTTTAGAACTCCTCACATCTGCATGAATGTTGGGTTGTAAACCCTATTCCATACCGATGGTTCCTAATCTAAAGTTGAACAAATCTGATGGTGAACAATTGCATATTGTGCTATGTATCGTCGATTAGTTGGACATTTGATGTATTTGACTATTACGAGACTTGAGATCACATTTGCTGTTAATAAACTCTGTCAAAACTCATCTGCACCATATACTTCTCATCTCACTACTGTTTAAAAAGTGTTACAGTATATTATAGGGACAATGGGACAAGGTCTTTTCTACTCTGCAAAAGCTGATATTACATTGAAAGGTTTTGCAGATGCAGATTAGGCTTCTTGTGTTGATAGTAGGAGATCAACTACATGCTTTGCTATGTTCCTTGGTGTTTCATTGATCTCCTGGAAATCCAAGAAACAAACTACTATCTCTCGATCCTCTGCAGAAGCAGAATACAGAGCTCTTGCTCTTGCTTCTTATGAGTTGATATGGTTACAACATATCCTTCAAGACTTAGATATATCTTCAGCAATTCATGTGCTATTCTTAGATAGTACTACTACGATCTACATAACCACAAATCTAGTATTTCATAAGAGAACTAAACACATAGAGTTGAATTGTCACACATTTCACGAATGATTAGATATTGGTCAGCTTAAGCTGTTACATGTTCGAACTGATGACCAAGTGGCTGATATCTTAACTAAGCTATTGTTTCCCCATCAATTCAATCATCTTATATCCAAGATGAGCATCCTTAACATTTACGCAAACTCATTTTGAGGGGGACTATTGAGATACCAACTCCGGTTAAGCTCTGGTTTAAATGGTGTAGTTAATTCTAATTTAGATTAGTTTGAATTAGTTAATTATACATATTTATCTTATACTATATATAAACATTGTATCCAAGTTTTGTGGAATGATATGAAAAATTTTCAGTAATAGTTTATTCTCCAATTTTTTTTACTAGAGTTTGACTCAAATTAGTTGCATAGTCCACCACGATAGAACTTAAGCTACCTAAGATCAAATTTTGGTTTGTTCACAAAACTGTTTGGTACTTGTATTAGTCTGTACATAGCAAACTGAGGAAACTATTTTATAAAAAAAAAAGAAAAAAAAACTCAGGAAACTCAGTTTTAGTTTCAACATGTAGGAGTTGGAAGAAAGCGTTGACTCTGTTTTTATAGATTTTTCTGTCGAAGAAGTTTCCATGCCTATTGGGCCAGTAACGAGACTCGGCCCATAAATAGGCCCATAACAGTAGTAGCCTTTTAGCAATTGTCCTTAAACTGTGTCATCTTCTTTCCGCAAAGCAGTTTCTTTCTTTTATGAAAAATAGATGTTGCTTTTCTACTTTTTCGCCTTTGTTTTCTTTTGTGAAATGTGCATATTGTTTTAAAATCAGTGTTATATGCAAGGAGAGAGTTCTTATCTTCTAAATAATGTCAATATTGAGAGAAGTGTACAAATATCATTTTTTTGTAACAAAAAGTTACCAAAAAAGTATTCAAGTTATTTCTAAATTAAAAAATTTAAAGTCTATCATTTCCAATATACCACATCAAATATATTTTTAACTTTTGTTTTTTTTGCAAAAAACATACAAATAGTTTGCTTGTCCAAAAAAATATAAGTGGTGAGAGCAACTATAAGATAACACTACTTTAGTATTAAAATTACACCAAATTTGGTGATATAGTATTTTTTATTTTAACTCTAACCACAACACCAATTATTACACTAAAAATATTAATTAAAGATTTATAAATGAAAAATATTAATTTGGTATTCAAAATATATTAATAAATGAAAAAGGAAACAAATATTAAGTTTTAGTGCGACGCAAGTGGTTTTTAATATAGTGGTAGATGGTAAGTTCACTAAAAGCAAGCGTATTTGCACATTTCGGGATTGAATTTCATTGTCTATATTATATCAGAATTTGACTAATGGAGCGGTCATTTGTAGTCTAATATTAATAAAAAAAATATTTAGTATGATAAATAATATTATACCAAATTTGGTGTGACTTTTATTTTTTTCTAGTATTTTATTGTATTGGATTTTACACCTAAATTTAATGTTATAGGGTTCCATTCGAATTGTTATGAGACATGTAAAAAAAAAAAAGGCAAGTAACACGGAAATGGAGTCCAGCTAGTGTGACATCACACTACTTTGTCAAACTTGTCTAGACATCTGGGGACTTAGACATCACTATGATTATTCATTTTTATCTCATAGACTACATATATCACATTTTGACAAAATATATAACTGCATTAAGTAAGATTACAAAAAGATATGTAAATTAACTTTATCCTTTGTTTTTCCTTTCCTTTGTTTCACTAAAGCATGCTCGTGCCATCGAAGTTTTCATTTCATATGGTCACCATTTATAAAGAAATAGTTGCCTTTTTATCTTCTTATATTAAACAAATTATTCTATCATTTTTGATATTTTATTCACACTTTCAAACACGTCTCCCTTTATGGCAGACCACATAAAGTCCAAAAGCCTTCTATTTCTTTATTTTATATTACATCAAAGTATTAAACTATAATCACAAAAATATCCAATAAAAATTGCACAACCTTGATTTCATTATACATGCGCAAGTTAGCTAATAGTCATCTCCGGTTTGGAGCGCAGATTAGCATGACAGTTTTTATTTCTTTCCGACAGTAAATATATTTGAAAACCTATAATACAAGGAAAATAACCAAAGGGCCTTTTTTTTTACGATCGTGTCGGAGTGAAATGACGAAGATGCCCCTGATCTCTTTTGAGCCTGGATTGATTTCAAAAGGAAACGCTGCTTCGTTTCTGATCTCCTCTTCTCCGGATCGTTTTTTTTTATCTAAGAGGAAGTTTGTGTAAACGATGGAGCAACGACCGGAGAGGCGAGAAGGCCGGAGCTTCCCGGAGCGCAAGGGACAGAAGAGAAAACTAGAGGAAGGAGGAGCAGCCGTTTCAGAGGATCGAGAGATCTCTGCTCTAACCACCGACGGTGGTTATGCGCTTCTTAGCGAGGTTGCTGCTCAAGTGTCTGTTCTAAACTCTGCCTTTTCATGGAAAGAATCCGATCGTGCTGCAGCTAAACGCGCTACTCAAGTCTTGGCTGAACTTGCTAAAAACGGTGAAGATCAACTCCCGATCTTACTCTTTTTCTTCTTCTTCCACGGTTTCTTTATTTTTTATGCATGACTAGTGACTTGCGATGTTCAGCAGAGGATTTAGTGAACGTGATTGTTGACGGAGGAGCTGTTCCAGCTCTTATGACACATCTACAGGCGCCGCCGTACAGCGACGGAGAATTGGGTCACAAGCCGTTTGAACACGAGGTCGAGAAGGGAAGTGCCTTTGCGCTTGGTCTTCTTGCAATTAAGGTTGTGATCCTCATTTTCTCTCGGTCAGCTTCTTGTATTGTGTGTTAGCTTGTTAGAAAGCAAATTCTCTTCAAGTTACCTTGCTCCAACTTGTGGTAATTGAGCTTTTAAATTACCAATGAGATTATGTTAAGTTTGTGTAATCGTGTTTGTGGAATTGACTGTTTAACAGCCAGAGTATCAGAAGCTGATAGTAGACAAAGGTGCCTTACCTCACCTTGTGAATCTGTTGAAGAGGAACAAAGATGGTTCGAGTTCTCGTGCTGTTAATAGTGTTATCAGAAGAGCGGCTGATGCCATCACTAATCTTGCTCATGAGAACAGCAGCATAAAGACCCGTGTTAGGTCAGCATATTAAAGTAATTTCCTAGTTGAAAGATTTGTATTCAGTACAAACTTCCTCATGACTTCCAGTTCTTCACAAGCAGGCTAGAAGGTGGCATTCCACCTCTTGTAGAGTTGCTTGAATTTTCTGACTCAAAGGTTCAGCGAGCAGCAGCAGGGGCACTGAGAACCCTTGCATTTAAAAACGATGAAAACAAGAACCAGGTATATATTGCTATCTCACAGTTTGTATGTAGATTTGGGAGCATGACAAGTTTTTCTTTTTTGCAGATAGTCGAGTGCAATGCTCTCCCCACACTCATTCTAATGCTAGGATCAGAGGATGCAGCTATTCATTATGAAGCGGTTAGGAAACTTTTTCTCGGTGGAGAGTTTTCATTATCAATCTATATGGGATTGAGATTAAAATAACCATTTGAGTCATGCTTTTCAGGTTGGAGTTATAGGCAATCTAGTACATTCGTCTCCAAACATCAAAAAAGAGGTTCTTGCTGCTGGGGCCTTACAACCTGTCATTGGTCTTCTCAGGTATGTGAACACTCTCATAGAGTTGTTGTGGATTTGACTAGAGTTGAACTTTCTGTAAATCTCACTAGCTTCTTTATTGCTGAGGCTTTTCGTTTTTTAAGATGGTTTGCTGTTAAAGCCAGGCTCATTTCATGGTTTCTTTATTTGTCTAACTCAGCTCATGTTGCCCTGAGAGCCAAAGAGAGGCGGCTTTATTACTTGGGCAGTTTGCCTCAACTGACTCGGATTGCAAGGTACTATTTATCCTGGGTTTTTTATCCTCAGTCCCGCTGCCATTTTTCAAAGGCTATTTTCTCTCCTGTTTGGTTATACACTTATACTGTGATAAGTTGTCTGGTTCTCTTGATTTATAGATTTGGCCTTCCCAACCCCCACAAATGTAATCAAGTTCCCTGATTTATATGCTTCTGTTTCTTCACTTCATGCTCAAACACATAACTTTGCAGGTGCACATTGTGCAAAGGGGTGCTGTTCGTCCTTTGATCGAGATGCTTCAGTCTCCGGACGTTCAGTTGAAGGAAATGTCGGCCTTTGCACTGGGTAGATTGGCGCAGGTTCGTGTTTTTAACATCTGTTAGTTTTAACTCTCAAAGCTAAGCGTTCGCGTTTGAGTGTTTATTTATTGTAACTTCTCTCTTTAGATGTTGTCTGTTCTTACTTCCAATTCGAGTCTTTAGGAGCCTAACTGTTTTCACTTACATGCTTTTGTTTCTTGTTCTGTCCAAATAAGCCTCGTCATCCTAAATAATTTGCCTTTTCCTTGGTTATTGGTTACTTATGGATTTGTTGGTGTTTAGCTCCTTTGACTCGAAAATAATGTCTTAATTGATTGAGAAAGATGGATTTCTAACCATGGCTGCATATGTATCAATACTGTGTTTTTAAATTGTATTAAGTAGCACAACAACGTGTAGTAACCTTTTAGCTGTACCAATTTGTCTTTTAATATTAAGCATACTCTTTATACAGGATGCCCACAATCAAGCTGGTATTGCCCACAGTGGTGGTTTAGGACCTCTATTGAAGCTTCTCGATTCAAGAAATGGATCCTTGCAACACAATGCGGCATTTGCTCTGTATGGTCTTGCTGATAATGAGGTGTGTTGTATGCTACCTTTTGTATATGCTCTAAAGGGGACGCAAAGTTGATGGTAAACCTCAACAAGTGGGTTATTGATCCATTTTTTTCCACTAGGATAATGTGTCGGATTTTATCAGGGTGGGAGGTATTCAGAAGCTACAGGATGGAGAGTTTATAGTTCAAGTATGTATGGCATTGTTATCCTTCTTCAAGCTTTTGATATTACTTTCCAGAATCACATTTTCATACTCCTTTTATTGGCTAGATACTGATAATTTTTGGCAGCTTTAATTGTTTTGTTTGACTTGCTCTATCTCCTTGGGTGTTTATAATATGCAATGTTTGTTTAGGCAACTAAAGATTGTGTCGCCAAAACATTAAAGAGACTGGAGGAGAAGATTCATGGAAGAGTAAGTGTTGTTTTAAACCTGGTACTTTCCATATCTCGTGACTAAAATATCACATGATACACGGATTGTAGCGAAACTGCTTTAGCCTGGTCGAGTTTTCTGAAGCTCTATCGAAGTTTGATGTTTCTCTATTTAACCTTTCACGATTTATGTGCTTTGATTTTCCGTTGCAGGTTCTGAGACATCTCTTGTACCTAATGCGCATTTCAGAGAAGTCTATCCAAAGAAGAGTTGCTCTTGCTCTTGCTCATCTTTGTTCCCCAGAGGATCAGAGTACAATATTCATAGTTGACAATGGTAAACTATTAAATGACTGAGCTCTTTATTTATTTATTTATTTATTTATTTATTTATTTATTTTAATCTTCTACTATGTTCAAGATTTCCAACGTGTTAACCATTCAGTTTATATGTTCTTTGTGCAAAACGTTTTATATGGAGTTGCCTTTTGATAGGGTTGGAGTTGCTACTCAGTCTTCTTGGTTCTACAAACACGAAGCAGCAACTAGATGGTGCTGCAGCGTTGTTCAAATTAGCAAACAAATCTATGGCACTTTCTCCAGTTGATGCTGCTCCTCCGTCTCCAACACAAAGGGTGAGTTTCAATTCTGTTTCAGCTCTCCGAAACACAAGGGATGAAGGTCTCAATGCAGTATTGTTTGTATTTCTTTTTTTGTGACAGGTTTATCTCGGTGAACAATATGTAAATAATGCTACGCTGTCTGATGTAACCTTTCTAGTCGAAGGTAAATATATTAGTTCAGATGTTGCAGAAGTCTTGTTAGCTCCAAACGCCGTAAGTAAAACAGAAAAAATCATTCTGCAGGACGGAGATTCTTTGCACATAGAATTTGTCTACTGGCATCCTCAGATGCATTTCGTGCAATGTTTGATGGTGGTTACAGAGTAAGTGAACGTAAAGTTCTGATTTACAGTTCCTTTTGAATATGTTCTTGTTGAGGAAATGATAAATATCATTTATTAGCTATGATAACAATGAATAATACATGAATATTATGAAACGTCTCATATCAGTGTGTGTTCTTCTATACCACAGGAAAAAGACGCTAGAGATATTGAGATTCCGAATATCAAATGGGAGGTTTTCGAGTTAATGATGAGGTATGATGAGCTTCTATAGGGTTCTAATCGGTGAAAAATCTTCACACGCATGTGATTGACTCAACCTTGGATTTTGATTATCAGGTTTATATATACTGGATCAGTCGACATAACAAATGAGATAGCAGAAGATCTTCTACGAGCAGCGGATCAGTATCTTTTAGAGGGACTGAAGCGACTCTGTGAATACACAATTGCTCAGGTGAGCCAGAATTATTGCAATGTAAAGTGAAAAGGTGTTTCAGTATGACATACCGAAATCTGACATGGTAGCATATGAATGGAAGGATATAACGTTGGAAAACATAGGGAAGATGTACGAACTCTCAGAAGCATTCCACGCGATGTCGCTAAGGCAAGCTTGTATCTTGTTCATCCTGGAGCATTTTGATAAACTGAGTTCAAGGCCTTGGTAATATAAAAAACACATCCCTCTCTATAACTCTCAAGGAGCCATTATGTAACTGTCTTTCGTCTGAAACATAGTGAATGCAATACAGGCAAAACGAGCTTGTGCAGCGAACAATCCCAGAGATAAGAGAGTACTTTAATAGAGCTCTAACAAAGTCTACTACAAACCTACAAAGCTTGAGGTTGTAGACTGTGGACGAAGAAGAAGACTGCACCTAATTAGACTCAAGTAGACAAGGAAGTTATATATATAGAGAGGGAACGAGAGAAAGAGCCGCCATTAGAGGTCTTGATTCTCCTGTCCTGTGACTGTACTGAGTTGTTTTAGTTATTTGATGTGCTTTTGGTTCAACTTGGTCATTTGTATTAATTCTCTTCTGATCACAATCGGTCTTGAAAGAAATCGTCACGTTGTACCCAAATTACCATTATGGTTACTTAATTCCGTTGTTCAATTTAAAAAAATCTACGAACCTCTAATATGTCCAATCTATAAACCAAACGTTACGTCAAAATTATCAATTTGTATTACGTTTTCATCATTTCAATTATTACCACGTTGAATTTTGAATTTTGGTATTACGTTTTCTTCGAAAGTAATGTTTTGGTGTTAATTGTATTTGGTGCTAAGTCACGAATCATGATGGAAATTTTTTAATTTAATTTAATAAACTTTATGGTGTAGACTGTAGAGAGGCTATAGAGTTTGATTCGACGTGGGAGGGAGTTTCTTATTAAAGGCTCCGGTGAAAACATTTCTTCGTGAAACTGTGTAACCCTAACACTCCATTTCGCAGTCAGTCCCAGATTCAGCCAATCGTCATCTCTTAGGTACGCTTCTTCATTTCCTTATTCTTATCGCCTTCGCTGAGTTTTTCGGATCCGATGTTCTGAATTTCACGCTGTGACTAGCACTGATGTTCCTTCCTTCTTCTTAGTTTGTCATTGTGCTCGTTTCACTGGGGAATTTGATCTCCGATTTCTATGACTATTGTCTCTTTTATGGATTTGTGGACGACATTTTGTTTGGGATTCGATCAAATCGTTATCCTCTCGAAAGTGTGATTGTTATCGATGATGATGCAAATGAACATTCCATTGGGTTTACTGTTCGATTGTTAGTGTAGTTGGTGATCGTAATTACAAACCATAGTGCGAGACTTATCCTGATTTATGTAGCTTTTGTTTTCTTTTGCAGTAATTGTAAACTGTGGATTTATGAGAATGGGTGATGATACACTTGATGCCCGACCTCATGCATTTTCGATTAAACTATGGCCGCCGAGTTTACCTACAAGGCAAGCTCTCATAGAGCGCATCACCAACAACCTCTCTTCTAAGACCATTTTCACTGAGAAGTACGGTAGCTTAACCACCGAGCAGGCTATGGAGAATGCTAAGAGGATTGAGGATATTGGTTTCTCCACTGCAAATCAACAGTTTGAGAGGGAACCTGATGGTGATGGCGGTTCAGCTGTACAGCTTTATGCCAAAGAATGCAGTAAGCTTATCTTGGAAGTTCTCAAGAAAGGGCCTGTTGCCACAAGAGAATCAATTTCTCAAGAGTCTGCTTCTCCCAAGGAAACTGTTTTCGATATCTCCAAAGACAAACGCGCTTTCATTGAAGCTGAGGAGGCTGAGAAACTTCTCCAACCGCTGAAGGAACCTGGAAATGCTTACACTAAGATATGCTTTAGCAATAGGAGTTTTGGCTTAGGAGCTGCTAGGGTCGCTGAGCCGATCTTGGCTTCTCTGAAAGATCAGCTTAAGGAAGTTGACTTGTCGGACTTTGTTGCTGGACGACCTGAGGTTGAAGCTCTTGAAGTTATGGATATTTTTTCGAACGCACTGCAAGGTAGTGTTCTCTCATATCTCAACTTATCAGAAAATGCATTGGGTGAGAAGGGTGTCAGAGCATTTGGGGCACTCTTAAAATCTCAGAGCTCTTTGGAAGAGCTGTGTTTGATGAATGATGGTATTTCTAAGGAAGCTGCACAAGCGGTATCCGAATTGATTCCTTCAACAGAGAATTTGAAGGTCCTTCACTTTCATAATAACATGACTGGGGATGAAGGGGCGGTTGCAATCGCAGATGTTGTCAAGCGTTCCCCACTGCTGGAAAATTTCCGGTGTTCGTCCACTAGAGTCGACTCAGAAGGGGGAATCGCATTGTCAGAAGCACTTGAGCATTGTAGTCATATGAAAAAACTTGATCTGCGGGATAATATGTTCGGCACAGAAGCTGGACTTTCTCTAAGCAAAACTCTTTCAAGCTTCAAACACTTGACTGAGCTTTACCTGAGTTATCTAAACCTAGAGAATGAAGGTGCCATAGCCATAGCAACCGCTCTCAAGGAGTCTGCTTCGCCTATCCAAGTTCTAGAGATGGCAGGAAATGACATAACAGTTGAAGCTGTTTCAGCTATCACAGCCTGTGTTGCATCCAAACAAGATCTGAACAAGTTGAATTTGTCTGAGAATGAGCTGAAAGATGAGGGATGTATTCAGATTGCAAAGAGTCTGGAAGAGAATCATCCGAAATTGCAATACATCGACATGAGCACAAATTACATAAGAAGAGCCGGAGCACGAGCCTTGGCCCTCGTTGTTGTCGAGAAAGAAGCTTTCAAGCAGTTGAACATTGACGGAAACATCATATCAGAAGAAGGCATTGAAGAGATCAAAGAAATATTCAAAAAATCTCCAGAATTACTTGGAGCTTTGGACGAGAATGATCCTGATGGCGAAGAAGACGACCAGAACGAGGAAGACGATGAAGAAGAAGAGAACGAAGCTAATGGGAATGATGAATTGGAATCAAAGCTGAAGAACCTTGAAGTTTAGTCTATTAGTTTTGTACCAAAATTATTACAAGAGAGTCAAAGCTGTCGTATTTTTTTCTAAAGATTTATGGATTTTTTGGTCTATGATATTAAGAAACTGAAGCAAATCTGTTTTATGTTTGATTCGGTTTGATACATAATAAGCATAGTATAATTACATAAATCAATAGAAGAATCCCAGGTTAGTAGTTGGGATTAAGGTATAATACATAGTTTCATAAACATGATATTGCAATAAGATGCATAAGCATTTAACAGTAACAATGGCATTCTGCTGGTCGGTTTTTAGGGCGACCTTTGCAAAAACCACCTTTTTTATTATCACAACCCTCAAGACACCAATTGTTACATTTCTGTCTTTCTTCATACGTTTTGCATGATCCAAAATCCGGATGTGTCATACAACACAACGACTTGCCAGATCCTTCAACCACATCTATAAACATTGCAAACAAAGATTTTCACCTTTAACAAAGATCAAACAATAGTGTATATATATATAATACATAATGCACAAGTTCGAAGATCAAAGTTTATGGCAAGAGACTAACCAATGGAGAAGAGGAGAACAATTAACATAGCTAAAGCTAAAGCTACGATTTTCATGCTGAATTTCATCTTCTTCTCCTCCATACTAGCCGAATGTTTTGTTTGTTTGTGGAGTAATCTTCCATCTATTTATCCTGTTTACATTTATAAAAATAATTGATTCTATTTCATGATTTAATGGATAGAAATATTTTCTTTCTTAAATTGCTAATTATAGTTTAAATAGAATTTATTGACAATAAAGACTCAGAGATTATTTTCTATTTTTATAAAAAAAGAGTTACCCAAATCTATCTAAAACCTAGATATTTTAGGATAGGTGTAAAACACAGATAAATCCATACCTGGATATTTAAATGGGCCGAAAGCAAAAGTCCATATATGTATAAAAGTGATAAGGAAAATGTGACTATGTGAATTACGCTCATCTGTAAAATTGAACCCGCAAACATTAAATTATCGAATAGCACCCTTACCATTTGACCACAAACTCCTGATCCTCATAGATTACCTTCTAATCATTGATTGATATATACAGTTTGTCTCTATTTCTTAGAAACTCCACTTGGCCTAAAACCCTCAAATTCACCCAAAACTTTAACTTTCCACATTGGAACAATCATCGATCACTCACTGGACCAAAAGGTCTAACAGTAAAAGATAAATCGCTGCTTCTTCATGCATAACGTATATAGTGCCGGCTTAATGTTATGATGGGCACTTGGCAAAATTTTTTAACTTTATCATCATAATTTTTTTTTCCAGCATAACTGCATTCATTAGATTAATTAATAGAGCCAATGTTGTAGTACATAGTTGACAAAAGACTATTTCTGGATAGTTCTCTAACATTATGGGCTAGAAAATCAATTTTATAATTTAAAGCACGAGAAATGAGATAAATAAAAAGTGGTAAAAGATACTTAAAGCAAGCAAATTCATCCTGGAGAGGGGAAAAAGCTGGCCACATTGCCGGATCAGCAACCATAGTGAACACCTCCGAACAGTCCACCACGAAAGACACTTCATAGTACTTATCATCATAATTATTAACTCATGTTTTTTTGGGCCTTTATTCTTTGTGTTCTTTGCAAAAATATTATATTATGGACTATTTTCTTCTAGAAGTTTTTTTTCACAAATCGTTTGGGCCCTCTAATTAAAAATAATAATTTTATTTTGGATTCCTTTCTTTAAAAAATACTTAAATTTTGAGATTTTTTTCTATAAATTTTAACATGTTCTTCATAGGCCCTGGACGGGTGCCCCTTCCAAAGATGAAGAGAAGATGAAGAGAAGGAAGCTAATGGGAAAGCTAAAGAACCTTAGAGTCTAGTCTATTAATTTTGTACCAAAATTACTACAAGAGAGTCAAAGTTTTCGTGTTTTTTCTAAAGATTTGTGGATTTTTTTGGGTCTATGATATTGAGAAACTGAAACGAATCTGTTTTATGTTTGATTTGGTTTGATAATGTTTTGGTACGGTTACATAATGAGCATAGTATAATTAATTACATAATCAAGAGAAGAATCCCAGGTTAGTGTATATGTATAATTGGACACAACCCAATTACCAAAAGCCAATTTCAAAATCAAGACCTATTTACGAATACAAGTCCAACAAAGCAATAAAGACTCATCAAAACCAAAATAAACCCAACACCAGATTTGTTTAAATATTGACACATGTTTGGCTTAAGTAGGCATACAGAGTCACACATGTCCAACCCAGACAACACCTGTACTCCACCTAATGAGTCTTCAAGATCAACATGTATACTCTGAAACTAATAGATGGCGTCCGCTGGAAACACAAAGAGTGACATGCATACGCTGTAAACAACACTTGTATTCCACTTAAGAACCCTAGTTCAACCAGAATTGTCTATAAAAGAAGACCACATGAAGAAGAAAAAGAACAGGAAAAACCTAGAGAAAAGGAGAAGATCGAAAAGAAACTTTGAAGAACTTTGGAGAACATTGGAGAATACGAGATTAAATTAGAACCAAGAACGAACGCTCTTAAATTGTGATTTTAGATCTCATAACGAGAATTCTCGACCCCAACACTCAAACATTCAAGAATAAAACTTGATCGACGAACACATGTGGAGCATAAAATTTGTTGTGCTAGTGACGAACAAGTGTCAAGCGGAAAGCTTTTTGTGCTAGTGACAAACACGCGTCGAGCGTAAAGTTTGTTATGCTAAATCAAGCATGAACAATTGGCACTGTCTGTGGAGACTTAGAGAATTCTGGCACGAGAGGTCAAAATGATAGTTAACGAGCCCATGGGAGTGACAGGAAACGACAAGCCAGCACGACAAGTTAGAGAAAACTTGGACAAACAAGACTACCATGACGAAAGGATTCCACCCGTTGGAGTCAAAAACGTCCAGGCCCGGCAATGGGAGCAAGGCAGATATCAGACACTACCACCAGAGCCAATCGACGAACCATTGGACGTCCCTCAACTTCTCCAGACCATATAAAGAAAGGCAGAGGAGGCAAACAGTAATACGAACACGAGACTAGAAGAATTCCAAAGCAAAATTATGGCCTTGGAAGAAGCACATGTTCGAACAAACTCGACGAACACATGTCACTATCCTCATCATAGGAGTCGACCAGAAGAATTACCAAATTCAAGTGGTCGTCAGAGCTGGTAGTCAATAGACACGCATGAAAAAAATGACAACGTACAATTAGGACGAGTTTAAAAACCTCGAATATCAAATGCAGCAAGCTGAACCAGCGCAACTCTCACCCCCATGCTCGACCAACAAGAAAATCAAACGGCAGTGATAATTGCAACGAAAGAAGAAATTGAGAAAACGACTTCACGACACCACAATACAACGAGCTCAACCCCATAGATTGATTAAATGTTAACCAAAGCACTGGACACACCATTCATCAAAAGACTGCTAGCCATCAAAGTCCAACACAACGTCAAAATAAAAAGCCCCAAGTACGACGGAAAGGCGGACCCTATTCCTTTCATGACAGCCTTTAGCATGGCGATGGGAGGAGCCCAATTCATACCTAACGAACATGTTGTGGGCTATTGTCAGCTTTTCGTTGAACATCTGACAGGTGATGTGCTAACTTGGTTTGCCAAACTCAAGCCTTACTCAATAGATAGTTACGAACAATTGTCAAAGTTATTCCTACGACACTACTCTGTGTACATCCAAAAACGTATGAAGAGCACATACCTGTATGCGTAATTCAAGATCCTAAAGAATCCCCACGTTTGTACCTCAAGTGGTTCAAAGCAGTGTTATCCCACATCAAAGTAGAAGACAATGTCGCCAAATCAGCACTTTATAATGGAATTTTTGACAAATCAAAACTAAAAGATGACCTTCATATCAACACAACTCGTTCATTGGAAGATGCTCTCTATTGTGCTATACATTTTGCCGAGGTGGAAGAATGAAAAATCATGATAACAAACAAACGTACACAGGAATGGACAACCCAAGGAGATGATTAGAGCAAAGAATAATGCGGTCAAACAGCTGGAATAGATCATTAGTACCTCGAAGTTGGAAGCTAGTAAACTTAAACTTTTTCTACTAACTTTTTCATATTTGTACTTTGAACTACGAATGGCTTGATTCCATTTTAGAGGGTACATAGGCAGCCGACATGGTGCAACTACTTTTGTAAAAAAAGAAAATTGACGAGCACTTGCTCTCACATCAAAAGGATGAGCATAGTCTCTCATTCAAAACAAGTGGCGAGTACTTGCTCTCACATCAAAATGATGAGCCTAGTCTCTCATTCAAAATAAAGTGACGAGCACATGCTCTCACATCAAAATGACGAGTCTAGTCTCTCATTCAAAACAAGTGAAGAGCACTTGCTCTCATATCAAAATGATGAGCCTAGCCTCTCATTTAAAAAAGGTGACGAGCACATGCTCCCACATCAAAATGATGAGCCTAGTCTCTCATTCAAAACAAACTGACGAGCACATGCTCTCACATCAAAATGACGACCCTAGTCTCTCATTAAAAACAAGTGACGAGCACTTGCTCTCACATCAAAATGATGAGCGTAGTCTCCCATTCAAAACAAGTGACGAGCACATGCTCTCACATCAAAATGAAGAGCCTAGTCTCTCATTCAAAACAAATTGACGAGCACATGCTCTCACATCAAAATGACGAGCCAAGTCACTCATTCAAAACAAGTGACGAGCACTTGCTCTCACATCAAAATGACGAGTCTAGCGTCTCATTAAAAAGGTGACGAGAATATTCCCTCACATCAAAATGACGAGTCTAGTCTCTTACTCAAAATAAGTGACGAATACATGCTCTCACATCAAAAATGACGAGCCTAGTCTCTCATTCAAAACAAAGTGATGAGCACATGCTCTCACATCAAAATGACGAGTCTAGTCTCTCATTCAAAACAAGTGACGAACACATGCTCTCACATGAAGAATGACGAGCCTAGTCTCTCGTTCAAAGTAAGTGACGAGCACATGCTCTCACATCAAAAATGACTAGCCCAATCTCTCATTCAAAATACATGACGAACACATGCTCTCACATCAAAAATAACGATTCTAGTCTCTCGTTCAGAATAAGTAACGAGCACATGCTCTCACACCAATAATCTACAAGCACTAGTCTCACCAATCAAAACATGACGAGATCTGTTCTCTCATGATAATAAATCGAGTGCTCATCTCTATCATATAATATGATGAGCATATGTTCTCTCACAATCATCCATCAAGTGATCATCTCAATCAAATAAGATGACAGGCGTCTATTCTCTCATAATCCATCGAGTACTCATCTCGACCAACCAATGTTATGAGCGTTTGATCTCTCACAATAAGTCATCAAGCACTTGTCTTTAACATACAAAGTGACGAATATATGATCTCTCATGGTGGATCTAGGCACCTAATCTCTGCAATTAAATGTGTTTACCAATAAACCCAAGTACTCCTAACAACGAACAAATACTAAACATTCAAAATTACATTTAATAGAATATGATCCAACACATGTGTTCAAAACACATGTTGTGCTAAATACAGTACTTCTATTACACAGGATCGCACTCATCGATCTTTCATACAACAAGTTCACGTATTTGAGCTCATCAATATTTTTCACAAGATTGCACTCGTCAAATTCTCGTACAAGATTAATTTCATCGATACATATTTGAGATCATCAATAAAAGTTACAAAAATCCAGGAGTTTCTCATGAGAAGCAGTAATATAGTAACGAACAGATGACAAGCTTGTCTATGAGTTAACATTCGTATTCGATAAATTTGAACATAATGCAAGAACTAGATTTGACGAGCTCAGACCATGCGCATACCCGTCAACTTTCGAAGAACGCAAATCATGAGCAGTTATATCAATTGACAAACCCAAAAACACTACATGCTCACAGTCAAGAACACGATCTAAACACTTGGAATTCTTATCTTACAACTTATTCTAAAAGTAAAAAGAAGTATGTTCGTTTTCAACAACGCAACCAAAAAAAGCAACATTTGACAGTCTCCAAAATAGGTTCGTCTAAATTCAGACTTTTCCTCTTTTAACAAACTTGGGGAAGAGGGCTGATTGTATAGACATAATTGGGCACAACCCAAATACCAAAAAGCCTAATTCCAAAATGATGGCCCATTTACGAATAAATGCCCAACAAAGCAATAAAGGCCCATCAAAACCCAAATAAACCCAGCACCAAATTTGCTTAAACATTGACACCTGTTTGGCTCAAGTAGGCATACAGAGTGACACATTTCCATCTCAGAAAACACATGTACTCCACCTAATGAGTCGTCAAGATCAACATGTGTATTTTGAAACTAACAGGTGGCGTCTGTCGGAAGCACAAAGAATGACATGATACGCTATAAACAACACATGTATTCCACTTAAGAACCCTAGTTCAACCATATTTGCCTATAAATGGAGACCACATGAAGAAGGAAAAGAACAGGAAAAACCTAGAGAAAAGGAGAGGATCAAAAGAAAACTTTGAAGAACTTTGGTGAATATGAGATTAAATTAGAAGCAAGAACGAACACTCTTAAATTATGATTTTAGATCTTATACCGAGAATTCTCGACCCCACCACTCAAACATTCAAGAATAAAACTCAATCGACGAACACGTGTGGAACATAAAGTTTGTTGTGCTAGTGACGAGAAAGTGTCGAGCAGAAAGCTTTTTGTGCTAGTAACGAACACGCGTCAAGAGCACAAACAAGTAGTAGTTGGGATTAAGGTATATTACAAAGTTTCATAAATATGATATTGCAATAGATGCAAGATGGGGAATAAGATGCATAGTAACAATGGTATTGTGATGGTTGTCCTTTAGGGCGACGTTTGCAAAAACCACCTCTCTTACTATCACAACCATCAAGACACTAATTGTTACATTTCTTTCTCTCTTCATACTTTTTGCATGATCCAAAATCCGGAGGTGTCATATAACACAAAACAAGACCTCTTTCAGGCTATCTTTTATCCGGATCAATGGCCACGTCACAGTCACAAGCTTCATAAAATCACGACCTTACAACATCAAGTAAGCCACTGCCAGTTTAACCTCGACAGGAACCAACATGTTAATCTCGCAAAAAGGATAGCATGTAGTGTAGTAGTTGAATCACGCTTCAATGACTACATCGGTAAAGGACTACCTAGATGGCTTGTATCTTAAGTTTGCCTTCCCTCCCAACCAAATAAGCTTTCTCTTCCCATCCCTATCAAGTTAAACACCTATATCCTATTACTTTCTAAACTATATACGAACTCTATAACATCCTTACCCACCTCTCCCCTCTATATAGACTTAACAAACACTAAAATTTTCCTTTATACATACCACTTTCATATGACAAAGAGCATTCATTATCTTGTCCTTACTCACCCCACCACCAAGTCACCTCCCTCTAACTCATAGACCATTAAATTCACACATTTATTTTGCTAGTTAAGCTCATTAATCTAAACACCTCTTACGGCCCTAATCATTAGCTCTTTACTATCCAACTCTTTAGGGCCACGGCTAATGTTCATTCATGAACCTCTCTTTTTGAACTTTCATTAACCACACCACCAAACATTTCCCTCTCCCACGTCCTCCTTTCTCCACCGTAACACATATACAATCACTCCAACCCATTCATCTTTCACATGTGTCAAAAGTTTGAAGAAACACAATCATTACGTCTCGTTTCTGTCAACACACACGCTCCCTTCTTGATACACGTGGACGCTCTCTTGCAATGCTCCAATCATAGAAGAGCAAACTCAATCTCAGCTAAAGATACACCTACGAGAAGGCAGCGCTACTCTACTCATACTCAACATGAACAGCCTTAATCCCTGTGAAGGTGAGAAGCTCTTCAGTCGACGACACTTGGCACATTACAATGATAATGTCACCAAGAAGAAGTAATTTAAATAGAATGCAGATTTCTGCAACACAACATCACTAGATTTTCAACTCTCACTTTGTTAAACGATGGCGGAAAACTTTTGGATGGGTTCATCTCAATTTCATATGGGAAAAAGCGACGAGGCGATTTACTTTCCCAACTATTCCTGTTGCAACGCATTAGAGCTAAGCCGTTGAAACTTGATCGCCAAGCCAATTAATCCGGACATGCAAAACATTCTTGAAATGGTGTCTCAACTCCCAGGTCAATGGCGGATGGAAACAAGTGTCACAGGGAGAATCAATGAGCGTGGATATGTCTAGTTCCTCTTCTCCTATGAATCTGATCTCATCTCTATTCTCCGTCGACAACCACACACCTTCAATGGCTGGTTAGCTCTTTTGCCAAGGTGGGAAGCTCATCCACCTCCTGATTTTCTCATTATGGTACCAATTTGGGTTCAAATCAATGACCTACCACTACATTACTCTACACCAATGACGACTCGTCTCATTGCAAGAACACTAGGTGAAGTATTAGAAGTTGATGTCCAAAACTACTCTCTCACAAGGGCTGGATTAATTAGAGCGAGAGTCAACATCAATGCTTACGATCGTCTCAAGTTTTACAAGCCAATCTGCATGCAAAATAGTGATAGAGCTCAAGTGTTCTTCCAATATGAAGCTCTCATAAACTTTTGTATCACGTGCCAAAAGCTCACACACGAGGCGTCGGTATGCACATACATATCCATTTTATCTAATTTTCTTGCTCACTCACCGCTCCCAAACACAAGAAGAATCGTCAACACCACTCTCTCATCTTGAAGTGGAAAACATGGAAGGAATAGGCGAGTCCACACTCACGACCCCTTGCGGATCAGGTACAAACTGTCACACACCACACGGTAGGTTTTGTAACTCTTTCTGAAACTATACGAACTATTGTTACTCATAACAATCACCTTGAAAACTATTCCGCCACTTTTGAGCTTGATTTGGCAACATCAATGTCACAACAAGAAGTGGAGGTCTTCATTAATAGATAAACGAAGCGGAAGCGCTACCCGGATCATGAGGAAGCTACGACAAGCGAAACACCAAGATCTTTTTGATTCACCTCTCGTTTCACTAATTGCGTGATGAACAAGTCTCTATCAAAAATTAGGTTATCTTTGCTTGATGGTTAAGTTACTAAACTCTACTCTTTTGGTTATCTACATTAAACCGGTTTTACATAAACTTATGTTCTAATCTTTTGGAATTTGTTAGTTTTTTGTTTTATTTTTTAGTTTTAAGTGTTTGAACTCTTTTAATTATGTAATCTTTATCATTTTTTGAATATAATCGGGTTTAAGGAAAAAATGCAAATAAAAGATTTTTCACCTTTAACAAAGATCAAACAATAGTATATATATATAATACATAATGCACAAGTTCTAAGATCAAAATCTATGGTAAGAGACTAACCAATGGAGAAGAGGCGAACAATTAGCATAGCTAAAGCTACGATTTTCATGCTGAACTTCATCTTCTTCTCCTCCATACTAGCTTAATTCCGATTTGTTTGTGGAGTAATCTTCCATTTATTTATCCTATTTACATTTATTAAAAATAGTTGATTCTATTTCCTGGTTTAATGGATAGAAATTCTTCTTTTTTTCCTTGAACTGCTAATTAATTATAGTTTAAATAGAATTTATTGGCAAAAAATCTAATATGTAGAGATGTTTAACCAAAACAATATGAAATTTTTTTGTCTACTGAAAAAATTCTAGTTAGTCATTTCTGTGTACTATCATCATATAAGCAAAAAATGAAGAAGATACGTTTTCAAGAACTAAAAGCAATTTCAATTCTAAAACTATTAAAAAATCATTACAAGGTAATATTAGCTGTGCCTCTCATATTCATTTTTTTTGTTAATCTTACTCTTAAAATTAGATTGATGATACTCTATTCATAATCAAAATCTATATCATAAAATCTCTTTTTTCTTTTCCCTTATATCAAGGAGAAATCAAACCATGATGCCTGAGATTTGTAAAGTGACCATTACGACTGAGCCACCTGTCATTGGCCTATCGTTCATGTTCAAATCTTAAAATTTTATTGTACATTATTGGCAATATACTATATTTCCAAAGAATTTTACTTTCATTTATTATTTATATATCAGATATATTAAAGGAGGAAATACTTTTATTTTTGACATAAATGTTAGGATAAAACTAAATATAGTTTATAACTATTCTTAAAAAAAGGCTTAAAGGTGGTTTCGTGATTAATTTTTATATAAATATTTAAAATTAAAAGATATTTAATAGAAAGGACTCTAAAAAACAATAGTGCAGGTATAGTTCTAGTCTTATATATTAAAACACGAGATACTTTCATTTTAGAAATATTATAAACTAAAAAAAATTAATATATGGTTCATAACTATTCTAAAAAATCAACCTAAGGTGAGTTTCGTTATAAATTTTTATAAATTTAAAATTAATAAATATTTAAAAGAACCAACTCTAAAAAAACTTAAATTTATTATAAATATATCGGGTACACATTAAATTATTAATTCGGTCTTAGTTTTGGTTTGGATTCAGTATTTTTGGTACAAAAATCAAGGTTTCATTCTTGTATTATATCGATTCGGTTCTTCTAATTCTGTTTTTTGGTTATTTCTATTTAAGACTTATTTGGATATTTTTATTTTTAGATAGAGTTGAATTCTGGATAAATTAAGTTTGGTTTGGTTATTGTATATTAAAGTTTAAAACTAAAAAAAATTTATAGAAAAACTCTAAAAACTAAAATTTTAATAAAAATATATCGGGTACACATTCAGTTCATTATTTGGTTATGGTTTAGGTGTGTGTTCGGTATTTTGGTATATCGATTTAGGAATTATTTATGTATTATGTTAGGTTCGATTCTTCTAATTCGGATTGATTTCAGTTCGGATTTCAGATTATATGCACAAAAATAAATGTACTATTTACATTCACAACAAATATTCAGAGGATATAATTTTCAAGAAAACCATAAGCTAAAATTAGCTTAGATTTTATGGTTTAGATCTGAAATATAAGATTTAAAATATGATTATTAAATTTAAATATTAACAATTTTCTATCATGTGGATTAGAATATACCCAATTATATAAAGGGTTCTTTCTAAACTAACCCATTTACTATGGTCAATGAGTAAAATAACTTCCGCATTTCTCTCTCTTAAACACTCTACTATTTATCCCTATAACCTCATATAATATCTAAAATGACATTAATTTTATGTTTTTTTTAAAAGTTTCATCACAATGCAAAACTACTATAATATCCTTGTAGTCTCAAATATTTATGAAAATGCCATTCATATTCAATTCAACCAACTACCATTACCAACCAAATCAAAGCTCTAAATGCCATTCTTTCTTCATTATTATGCTTTTTCAAAACTTCCACCAACATTAGCTCCCATTCTCTCTTCATTTCTAGCCAAACTTCACAAATCTTTGTCTCCATTCTTAAAACTTACGATTTTTGGTTAATTTAGGGAGTTTAAGCAACGATCAACTATGTAGTTCATCATTGTGGACGGTTAAAGAAGGTAACAATAAGAATTTACTCAAATTAAGCTATTTTTTTGATTTTTGAAAATTTGCAGAGAGTAGACTTCATGTGAAGTCTACTAGTCAACAAAAAG
>OVBA01003675.1:0-26763 GCA_900406435.1 Lepidium aucheri | reverse complement strand
CATCTTCACTCACCCCATTGATACGTGTGAGTGAGCATAATCTCTTGAACTTGTCGAGATGGTTGAGGGGGTCCTCCGAGGGTAGACCGTGAAACTTGTTATTCTACACCATGGAGATGAGTCCATTCTGTATCTCAAAATTGTTTTTCTTGATCACCGGCAGCTAGATCCCATTTCGTATTGTGTGTGTACTCGGGGCATCGCTCGCACCAATACAGCGAGGGCGACAAGCTGGGTTCTATGCTTGCGCCTGGTGGGCGGCCTCATTAAGCAACAGAGGAGTTCCATCTGATGTCGTTCCCGGTGTAGAATTATCCAGGTCTGGCTGTGGTTCCTGCATTATACTACGCCTTCGTCGGATCTCACGAGTGAGCTGGTTGATATCGTCAGTGGGTGGTGGAAGCTGGTGATAACCTTTCGACCGTGTGTGCATCAACTGAGTAAACTGAACAAATTACTCGCACAACTCATAGGAGTTGAAACAAGGATGATGATTTTGCCGCTGGCCTTGGTGTCAAATGGAGAAGGTACCTACGAGGCCTGCAAAGACAGAAACAACAACTTGTCAATAAGGTGGAGGCTTAGTCCTTAGAGATCCAAGCTTAGTGAATCAAAGACAAGTTGGAAAAGCAATGAAAATAAAACTGATCCTAAGACTAGCAAATTATAAATTGGAACAAGCAAAAACTGATTTGGCAATGGCGCCAATTTGATAACAAGGTTTTTTTGACTAAGTGATCAAATCATTGAAGCATGGTGGTAAGTAAGTGGGATTTCAAACCAAAACTCCGTAGTTACTTGTAATCAACCTATCTACTACTAGTTCCTAGTCCAGGCAACCTATCAATCTATAACAAAGATAGGCTATGTTTTCTAGTGAGCTTGCAATCTAGCCAATAGGACAAAATCAGCTACAGGACAAAATAGAAACAGAACTTAAACTCACAAAAACAAAGAAATGATCAATAAACAGAGCAAGATAATAGCAGTACGTGAGTCTAAGGTAAAAAGCATGAATCTAGAGGATATGAGGTGATTGATCAGCGGTAAACTCGCCGATCCGACCTCGCCAAGCTATATAAGGCGATCCTTACACCGAGACAAGCTAGATAAACCCATTCTTATAGTGAAGACCCCTTTCCAATCCGGCTGATCCATTACGATGCTAGCCATGATCATGCCAAATCAGAAGCTTAAAGTTCAGCCCAGTACATCTAATAGTCGATCCACAATACTAGATCTCTCCTCCGTGGATCAACCCATCACTCACATGGCACTTGGTCTCCGATTCCCTTAGCGCTAGCTTTAGGTTTCGGCCCAAATCAGATCTCTCTTGATGAGGGAGAGATCGGCCTTAAGCTCGGCCATGTGAGAAGAGGTTGGATCAGATCATTGTTTGCAAGGCGAGTGGATCGGTGGTTTCACCTCCGATCTCCCTATCCTCGAGATCCACAAGGATCTACTCACGTCTCATGGCTTGAGAGTGGAGGATCAGCGGAGATCTCATTAGCATAAACAGAAACAAAAATAAAATACAGAGAAGAAAGTAAAAGATGAAGATCAATCCAAAATCATTCCATTAAAACTTGAGCATAATCATCAAAGTACCTTAACAAGGATAAAAGAAAGCAACAACCAAAACAGGGAGAGTTTTTTCGGCTAAACAACAGATAAAATGATAAGATAGTGATTAAGGGGTATTTATATGGTCATTTGCATAACCCTAATGGTGAAACCGACCTAAGTCAATCAACTAGAAATCTTGCCCTCGGAGTCCTTGCGCGAGCTTGGACACCGAGGAGTGGTTCTGATCTTCGCCCTCGGGAGTTGAGGCCGAGTGAATAGTCTGAGTGTAATGGATTTGTTTTTCCTCGCAGCAAATGGGTTGAGGCTGGTGACTGAGGCGTCTTTTCTTGAGCGTTCCAAGCAGCCCTCGCATGTGATCCGCGAGGCAGCGATCCGAGTTTGCATGACTTCTTTTGCCTAGCAGCTGATCCAATCATCCTTATCTCCATTTTTAGCTCATTTTCTTCTCCTTCTGCTCCTTTACCTAGATAAATTCCAAAACTCAAAATGCAAATGCAAAAAGTGGAAAACTAACCTAAACGGACCTAAGTGCATGGAAAATCTAGCTAAACGTATGCAAAACAACCTAAAATAAGACTCTAAAACCATCAAAAATTACACATATCAGTAGGCTAGGGCCGTAATCCACATGTGAGCTCTATCATTTTAGAAACCGCAATGTAATCACCCTCAATNAATCATCCTCAAGCATAGCATTCAACCTATAGATTCCTAATACCTAAGCTGGTCTCTAAAGGTGCAAGTCTAATTCCTTATTTCTTGTTGGTGCGGTCCTCAAGAGGGACTAGAGATCAAAAAACATGTGATTCAACTTCTTTCAACTTAGCATGATTTAGATTCATTTTCGCGCAATCATCTTTTCTTATTTTCATTCATTAGGCACAAACTCATGGTCTTTCAATCCACAAGCGTTCGTGGGTCTGCATCATTTCCTTTTTTAGGGATCCACACCAATAAAAGGGTTGCTTCATGTTCTACTCTCTGCTTTTTCTATGAGACACAAGACTGTACGGGTTTACGCACAATCCCCGCTCACCTTGGGCATTATTGGATGAGTTGTATTTCGAAGAATAGTTACCATTAATTATTTACCTTGGTAAGCTCGAAGAAGGAAAACATTTGATGCATCTCTAGGCCCTAAATTGGCAATTCAAATTCAGCTTTAGAAGAAATCAAACAAGGCCTTTTCAAGAAACAACACAAGAAAAGTTCACTAAGGTGAATGATCCGCCCAAAAACTTTCCAAAACGGCCAATTAACAATCAAGAGCATTCACAATGGTTACTAGCTATCTTAACAAGGTTTTCTCATCATCAAGATAATTCCCACATAACAAGTACAAATGCATGAATCCTACGTGAATGCAACCTAAAGAAAAAGCTAGATGGATGCAACTACATGATCACTCTATTTTTTTCGGATTTAATTTTCAAGATTTTTCAATATTTTTGGTTTTTTCTATGCCTTATATGCTATGAAATGCATCAACAAAATGCACCAACGAAAAATCTAAACGGATCTTCACAACCTAAGCTAATGCATGCAGAACGGAAAATAGGAACACAAGTACTTTAGACCCCTCCCCCAAACTTAAATCACACAGTCCTTTGTGTGCATAAAAGTCTAAGAGAGTTGTCTAGACAAACAAAAGCGAAAATAAAGAAAATAAATTGTATGTACAATGGTTTTGGAGTATGGTACCTAGAAGTCGAAAAGGTGAGCAGGTGAGGTATTCATTTCCTTGAGTGTGTAACTGTAAGGGTCTGGATACCCTCTTGGAGCTAGTCTTTTGCATGGTGCGACGTGCTGTGGTCTGTCAAAGTGATCCTCACTGGTGTGATCGGCGAGGGATGCATGCGAGGGATTTGGTTGGGAGGTCTATCTTGGTTTGGACTGAGTGCTACTGTGGCGTCTGTGACTCTTCGTTCCTCTTCTTTTGTAGACCAGCATGTTGTCCACTAACTAGCATTGCGATTGTTTCTAGCGCGCTTTGTGGGAGCTGCTGGCCAGTGAGGTTGAGTGCATCCTCATAGGTGGCGGTGAGTCATATGGGCGAGGCTGTGATGCCATTCTACTAACCAATGATTGCAGCCCATTAATTTCCTTCCAGAGCTCTGATCGCTCGTTGTGCCACTCCTCATTTTCTTTTGCAAAGCCCTTCACCTTCTTAAGCAGCCATTTTCCCAACGTCTGGAGCTTTCTGATCCGCTTGTGGGCTTCTTTAGTAGTGGTTCCTTGGTTCTTCTCATGGATCTCTTCAAACATGTAGGATTCTGGATCGACCTCTTTTTCATTTATCCTCTTTGGCGTGCTGGATTTGCTCTCCTCGCGAGTCTTCAATGAGGAGAGATGCGAGGGGCGGAATGAAAGTCACGTTCTCTCTTGCGTCAAGTGAGGTGTATTCAGGGCAAAGGAGAGCGATTCTAGTGTTGGCCTTCTCCAGGTGGTCAAATTTATATACGGCTCGACCTTCAAACTCGCCTTTAACAAAGAGGCTTGCTCCTTGGAGGTATTTCAGGTCAATGAATTGAGGTTCAACCCAATTTCTGATGTCTGTGTTTAACGGTACTTTGCATGTTTTCAAAATCCGGGTTATCACATCACTGATGTATATGTGCTTGGCTTTATCGGTTCCTCTTCCCGCTTGTGTCATTGCCTGCTTGCGGTAGGTCAAAAATTGCTTAGCCAAGACAAATGACATACCAGAATTTCCTTCATCTCCTTAGATCTGCATGTCGCTTGGAGTAGTTCCTACTATTTCTTTCATTACCATGACCTTCATCTGCATTTCTCCGAGGTTAAGCAGCGAGGTTGAGGGTCTAGCGAAAAGCACGTTGGCGATGGCTCTCCTTGCGTACTTGATGGGGGGGGGGGTTCCTAATCCAATTCCCCTTGCTTCTTGATGAGTCATACTTCCTGTAACTTGACAGCATGTTCCAGACCTCGTCAGTCTCCTTATCTCCTATTTCTGGGTACACCGAGTCTCCGGACGGGAAGCCAAAGATAACGTCCATTTGCTTAAAAGTCACGGTAAGAGCTTGTCATAAACCGTGAACGTTATGTAAGTGGCTCCATTCCTCTCCATCAAATTGGCACCTTGTTCGAATATACCCGGAGATCCACGGTTGCCAAAAACTGCAAAGTTTCCTCGATGTAAGAACTCGTTACGTTGTACATTGAGACCATAATCCCCAGCGATTTGAAAATCCTGTCCACATCCTTGGTGATGTTTAATCTATTCATAGTCCCGATGTGTGGAAGGTATGTTCACTTGATACCCATCTGCTAAGGGCTTGGTATGCTTGATCGGAATTGTTGGTGTTCCTCGCGGCTTACCCCTTTTTCTCCATTTTTCTCTCCTCGTAGGCTGTACTCACCTCTTCTTCTGAGTAACCACTCCACTTCAATGCTTCAATCTCTTCTGTATATATCTGGTTGTCTTCTCTCTCTTCCCAGCTGAAGATCTGGTTGTCTTTTTATCCTTGCGCTCATACTCGACATCCATCGACGAGGCCGTAACATAATCGATGCTGTTAGAATCATTGTCCTTGCTTGTAGATTGTGAGGCAATATTCTTTCTCTTCCTTTTTTCTTGTGCAGAGCTCCCTTCTCTGTGCTGAGTTTGTACAAATCTCCAATCAGCTCACCAACTGACTTCCTTGTCGTCTTCTTTATCGAAGCGTTTTCCTTCTTTTGATTAGCCATCTCGTCCTCACCCTCTAACTGGACAACGAAATGGCGAGTCCGGGTTTCACTATCTCTCTCCATCCTCACCGACGGTGAATCCTCTAATCTCGCTTCCATCTCTTTCCGTCCACTTCTCCGCACATCTTGCAAGAATTTGTTGTGGATTTCCTTACTCTCTCTCTTATCCCATGATGTTGAGGTTTGTGAGAATACACTTTTTTAATCCGGAGACAAATAAGGAAGGAGGAGACAATCTCGGCTCTAGATGCCACCTCGTGGACAGTCCTTGCCGCAGACCAAATCCCAGCCCTTGATTTCAAATTTTGAAATCTTGGGCGATCTCAACCATCTGATTTGCCTGACTAAGGTTTGACCGTTGTTTGATTTTAGCTAATATTTTTAGCTTATGGGCCCTACTTGGTGAGCTGGAATCAAGATAACCCACTGTTCCTTTGTAGCCGACAGTGTGATACCTCGCACCTAATACTCGCAGCCAAACTCAAGGCTTGAATACCCATTCAGAAAAACCAAGCTTGAACTTCTCTTGTCTTTCTGCACAGTGACTGTTCCGAATCTTGATCAGTTCCCTGCTTGTGACAATATCTAGAAACATGAACGATTAGCCACAATATCAAGACCAGCTTAGTATGAGGCATGAATACGATTTAGCTCAAATTCAAGAATTCACTGAATAATGGGTGTGTTTCAAACGTCATGAGACTTGTTTGGCTAGAACACTGTATATAAGGATACTAAGGTTGTACAAGTAGGTCCATGAGTAGTGTTCAAGGCAATATGAACATTACTCGCACACCTTCCTCGGTGTTGTGCCTGAGGGATACTAGTTCTTCGCCAGATTCATCTCATTCCTCGTCTCCTCGCCTTCGAGGTTATATGCGAGGCAGGCTGACTCTTATCTTGTTGGGGGTATCATTCCCTCTCGTTTTCCAAGATTACGGCCATGATGATGTTCTTGGTCCATTTGAACCTGAGACGTAGATAGACATTCCAAATACCCGTAATAACAAAGATAGAAACAAATGTTCTTCAACAAAAAATGAAAACTAAAACGACTTTAAACAAAATTATAATGAGTTATAAAAGTAAAGAATAGACATGGGATTCCCTACCTAATGGGCTTGTTTAGAGTCACAAGCTTGACTCTCCAAATTTCTCTTGTATGGGTTTGTGAGGGAAACCAGAGCTCCCTCGGTGAATTCATCGGCCGTTTCCTCAATGTTTCCTTCGGTTTCAAAACACTATCCATTTTTGGTGGGTTGCTTCGCCCCTTCTTTAAGATCAAACATCATCCCAACATCGTCTCCAATCTTTAACTCTATTCTCCTATTCCTTACATCGATCAACGCTCCAATTGAAGAATGGTCTACCCAGTAGCAACAAATCTATAGGTTCTTTGTCCATTTCCAAAACCAGGAAATCTGTTGGGGCAAGAACATTACCAACGTTCACACAAACATACTTGAGTAGTCCCCTCGGTCGTCTGGTGGTTCTGTTCGCAAGGACAAGCGATATCTTGCAGTCCTTGAACTTTGAACATCCTAATTTCTGAGCAGTGATTAGTGGAATAAGACTAATAGATGCCGCAAGATCACACAGGCAATTGATGAATTTCAAATGACCCACAGCACATGGATGTGTAAAACTCCCCTTGTCATCCAACTTTTTCACAAAAAGATTTTTCCTTTGATGCGGCAAAATTGGTTTCAAGATTGATCTCGATGTTTGAGTCCCAATAGCCATGCATTCTTCCTCCTTTTCCTTGAGAGTATCTTTTAAAACCTTTTTATGTTGTGGAATTAAAGTGAAAGCATCCGAGATGGGTATTTTTAGCTCAATACCACTCATTTGTTTGTCGAAGAGAACTCTTTGCTTCTCACCTTGATTCTTCTTCAATATTGAGGGGAAAGGTGGTTTAGCTTTGGTAGCGACCACAGGTGCAACCCCTTCATTTGTGTCCTGCTTGGGACAGTCAGATTCTTCTCTTCGCAGCACATGCGTGCAAGGGATCTCCCTGAGTTGTGTAGGATTGGCAAATTTTTCATATATTAGACTGTCATCAACCTCTCCTCCAGGCATTAGCATGCGAGGTATATCCCCAAGTTGTTCATGTTTGCGTGTCTCCTTGATTTGTTCTGCCCCCCCTTCTTATATTACGCTGTCCTCAGCGTTTTCCTTCTGTTTAACCATAGGTGGAAGCAGTTTTCCAATGTGAAGACTGATAGATTGGGCGGTGTATTCCTTGGGGTTCCGGACAGCTTTCTCAGGAAGTTGGCCGCTAGTTTTTTTTTAATGACGAAGCTTGATTGCTTTTCCACATATTTCAACATTGTATTGAGTGTTTCAAATTTGCAGTTGAGATCATCGTAAGTAGTGTCAATGCGGTTATGTACCTCTCCAAACTTCTTATTGTTTTTCATTTGTTGAGCCGTTTGACATTGGAGTATTTGTTGAAGCATGTTCATTACATCCGGTGAACTTTCTTGTGAGACTGTGGTTGTGTGCCGGCTGGTATAGGTTTTAGACTTTGTTGCCATTGCTCCTTTGGAATCCATACTCTTTTCTTTGATGGATAGACACTATCTTGTGGATTTGCTACATTTTTGCTTTTATAGCTCAAGTTAGGGTTTTTTTGTAGTTCACCCAAGTCTTGGATCCACCCTGATTTTGAACAAAGCAATTTCTTCATCTTGTACATCCTCTCCGTCTTGTATATTATCCTCTTCTACGAGATTCACTTGCCTTGTATGAACCATAAGCATCTTGTCCAAATTCTCGTGTAGTTGCTTCAATTCCTTGCGTGCAGATGTATCAGATTCAGAGGTACCACGTACAGCTCGGTCGTACTCCTCGCCATATTGTCCATCAGCTGAAGCAAGGTTCTCTATAAGTGCTCTCCCCTCCTCAATCTCTTGTTGAAGAAAAATACAGTGACTTGCGGTATCAAGAGGCATATAGATCCTTGAATGTACTCCTCGGTAGAAGTTGTTGAGGATAGTGTCTTCCGGGAATCCGTGGTGTGAGCATTGGGATTGATAAGCGTTATAGCGATCCCATGCTTCAGCAAGTGACTCGGTGCTTTGTTGCGCGAAGTTGGAGATGTTGTTTCTCAACTTGGTCGTCCTCGAATTGGAAAAGAACTTTGTAAGAAAAAGGCGTTTGCATTCTCGCCAAGTGGTAATGGTGACCATGGGTAGGTGCTTTTCCCATTGATGGGCTCTATCTCCAAGAGAGAAAGGACAGAGCCATAGTTTAAGCACGTCCTCACTCACTCCGTTGATACGAGAAAGAGTGCAGAGTCTTTCAAACTCATCGAGGTGGTTGAGGGGGTCCTTTGAGGGCAAGCCGTGAAACTTGTTGTTTTGTACCATGGAGATAAATCAACTATTTATCTCAAAGTTGTTATTCTTGATAGCCGGTGGTTGGATTCTGTTCCGTTGAGTATGAATACTCGGAGCATCGCTTGCACCAATATAGGGAGGGCGGCATTCTTGAGTGTATGCTCGTGCCTGGTGGGTTGCAGCGTTAGGTAATGGTGGTGTTCCATTTGTTGTCGTGCCAGGTGTTGTGTTGTTCATTTCAGGTGGTGGCTGCTTCATTCTCGTACGTTGTCGTCTAAGTTGACGAGGAAGCAAGTTGATATTGTCAATGAGTTGTAGAAGGTTGTGAGAGCCCTCTGAACGCATTTGCTCAACTTGTCAGCTGATCTAAGTTTTCGCTTAACTTGCAGGAGTTAAGGATGAGGTTGAAACTTCATGGTCTGTCCTCGGGTTCAGACGCGAGGAGTACCTGCGAGGCCTGTAAAGACAGAAACAACAATTCGTCAATATGTTTTAATATTGCTCCTTAAAGATCCAACCTTTTTGGAGCTAAGACAAGTGGTTTAGTGCAATAAACACACAATTTGGTCCTCAGATGAATAGACTATAAATTATAATAAGCAAAATTTTGATTTGGCAACAACACCAATTTGATAAAAAGATTTTTGCAGTTTCTTTCTATCAAATCATTGAGTGAGGTAAGTTAAGGGAATGTCGAACCAATATTCGGAAAACCTCACTAGCAATCCATCTATAACCACGTCCTAGTTCAAGCTAATCTAAACATTTTGTCACAATGGTAGATCTTAATTACACTAAGCTAACGAACTAGCACAAAGGACAAAATAGGCTAAAGACAGAATTAAAGCAGAAGATTGAACAATAAAACAGAGAAAATACTATAAAACATAGTGCTATTTGAAATAAGAGTTCAAGCAAAAGAGAAAGGAGGATCTAAAGGATTGGAAGGTTGATCGGCGATGAACTCGGCGATCCCCCTTGCTGGATTTCATTTGAGCATTCTCTAGACTATGAAATTTATTAGATCGGCTCGCTCTCGCAGAGAGAATCTTGATCCAGATCGGCTGATGCATTCGGCTCTCGCTGCGATCTCACCGAACCGGACGCACAAAGCTCAGCCCAAGTTGTCTAATGACCGATCCACATGCTAGATCTCTCTTCGGCGGATCAAGCCATCTCTATTAAGGATCAGGGTTTCATTTCCGTTAGTGCTAGAATCGGGCCATGACCCGATCAGATCTAAGCTGATCAGGAAGAGATAAGCCTTAAGCTCAGCCTTACTAGAAGAGATCAGCGTTACCGATCGGCTAGCTAGGTGAGGGAATCATCGATTTCACCTCCTATCTCTCCATCCTCAAGATCCAAATGGATCTTTTTCTGCTCTTTTTACATGAATGGACTCCAAAGCTCCAAATGCAAATGCAAGAATGCAAAACAAGCCTAAACGGTCCTAAGTACAAGGAAAATCTATTTAGATGAATGCAAAGTGACCTAAAATAATACTCCAAAACATCAAAAATCACACACATCACTAATCTAAGCATTAAGTAAGAGTTTAGAAGAAGAATCTTCTATGAACTCGATCCCTATTTATCCCTAATCATTGACTTCTAAATACCTAGAAACCCTAAACCTCATAAGATAACTACTCAGACATAGAAGAAAGAACAAACGAAGAAGAAGAAATAATAAACATAATGATAAACTGAATTAAATAGAAATAGGGTTGATAAATCTACTCCAATGGTGTTTTTGAGGATAGAGATCTTCTCCCTCAGAGGTTACAAGAGTGGCTGCTGAAAATAATGGTAGGCTAAAAACGAGTCTGGTACAAAATAAGAAAATCTGGTTTTTCTCGTGAAACTTCGGTGATCAATCGACCAAAGGGTTCATCAATCGTTCAAGGGGATGATCGATTAATTCTGAGATGTAAGGTCGATCAACAGGTCGAGCGCAAATTATGGTGGCATATGTTCGGCCAGAATGACATGTCTTGTATAAAATCATCATATCTTCCTAACCACTTGTCTGATTTCCCTCAAACCACCTCGAAAAGAAAGATAAATCACGCAGCTATATTGTGACCAAGAAACAGCTCGATCCAACGGTGAGAAGTATTCCAAAAAAATCCAATCTTCTGACGCTTCTGCATGATTTTACATCTCTATATGCTCGTTTTCACTCCAAATAGCTCATCTTCTCCAAATGTGACATATGACTTGAAAAGAATCTAAAAACAGAGTAAATTACTCTAAAGCACATAATTTGACTCAATAAAACCATGGAAAACAAGGGTTAAAAACCGATAAATTCACATCTATGTACTCCCTAAGACTTAATCTTTTGCTTGTCCTCAAACAAATAGAAAAACCAAGAATGAGAAAGAACTTTGGAAACGTGGAAAGTCCTTTCCCCCTTAAAATTGATACAAGGTTAATTATACCAATTTAACCTCTCATACGCATCATACCGATATAGCACTTAACGATTGAATCCAAGCGGACTAAGGGTTATACTATCGATCTCTAGATTAAATTCAAGCTAAGCCAAATTAAAAAATGGTGGGAACGAAACAAAACAAAGCAAATAACGATATAAAAATAATAAATAAAAAGCATCAGGCATCAGGCATTAATCTGGAAATAGACATCAACTAGGGAAATTATTCAGAGAAATACTGATGCTCTATTCTCGACTTGAACATAAAGGTATAACAAGTCTACTCTCGTAGTACTTATTACTCTATTGACAACCTAGAGGTCTTAACTCTCACTGGTTCCAAATTGCAAAAAGGTAGTAACAAGTAGGTTCAATTATCCACAATCGACCTTAATATCAGCTCTCGTTGGTTAAGGATCGATTGCTCATCTAAAGTAGTTCTAATTCTTAGCAAGCTTTTGGGGAGCTAACAACCTAGATTCATAGATTAGTTGATCAGGATAATCTAAGCATTAAGTAAGAGTTCAGATGGAGAATACTGTATGAATTCGATCCCTATTTATCCCTAATCATTGATTTCTATATCCCTAGAAACCCTAAACCTAAAAAGACGACTACTGAGACATAGAAGAAAGAACAAACGAAGAAGAAGAAAGAATAAACATAATGATAAACTGAATTAAATAGAAACAGGGTTCATAAATCTTCTCTAATGGTGATTTTGAGGATAAAGATCTTCTCCCTCAGATGTTACAAGAGTGGCTGCTGAAAATAATGATAGGATGCCCTAAAAGTTCGAGAAATCTATTTAAATAGGCTAAAAACGCGTCTGGGACAAAATAAGGAAAATCTGGTTTTCTCGCAAAACTTTGATGATCGATCAAGAAAGGGGTTGTTCCTTCGTCAAGCACATCTTCTGGTGGCGTCTGTTCTCAGCCAGAATGACATGTCATTGGTAAAATCATCATATCTTCCTTACCACTTGTCCAATTGCCCTCAAACCACCTCCAAATGAAAGCTAAGTCAGGCGGATATCTTGTGTCCAAATTTCAGCTCGACCCAACGGTGGGAATTCTTCCAAAAGAATCCAAACTTCTGACGCTTCTGCATGATTTTGCATCTCAATAAGCTCGTTTTCACTCCAAACTGCTCCTCTTCTCCAAATGTGATTTAAGACCTGAAAAGAGTCGAAACAGTCTAAAATCACCATCTATCAGTATCTATCAGTGTATCTCATATGATGATTAATTTCTTGTTGGAATGAAAAGAAAAGAAAAGAAAAGAAAAGGATTTAGGAATAAAATGAATTGATGGTTGAACAAAAAATGGTTATGCGTGTAGAGAAAAGAAGAAAAAGAAATGGGTAGCATCTAGAAATTTAGAATAGAAGTTTATTCGGCTCTAATGTGTATTGATTGGAAAGAAAATCTTCAAGAAAGGAAAAAAATAGAAAAGATATAAGAAAATAATAGAGTAGAGGACTAGGAAAGAAAATAGCTTATGTTTAATGCTTGCCATTGTTTCAAAAGAATATGTGTTTTGTGCGTAAGTGATTTTCCCATATGTAATTCCTTGAGATGAAAATTAAAGAGAAAACAATCTATGAATTTGTTTAAGATATAGGATGGTCCAAGTGATTAATTTTGGTAGACTACATGTTTAAGATGAGTAGACTGAATACTATAACTTGGAAGTATACATTGTTTCCATCTTGACATGATTTTGCATAATGACTGGGATTGATATTTTGAGAGGTAATTACCAAATAAATTGTTTGAACCCGCCTTCCACTCATTCTTATTGCCTTCTAGATTTTTATTCTTTTCCGATTATGGTTGATTGATTGTCCATAAGTGAGATTGCACTTTGGTTAGAGAATAATTGAATGTGAATATCGATTGAGATGATAGTTTGTGAATTCTTGTGACTACTCGTTGTTTGAAATTAATTTGCAAAGCCTAGACAAGTTAAATTTTGTTAATGCGTAAACAAACAATCAAGAATCAAAATCTTTTATTCGATTAAACAGATAAATATATAGAATTTAGTATAGTTCTGTTTAGAACCAAAATGATTTCTTTCTCTCTTGTGCTCAGGCTAACGTGTTCTTTTAGTGATTGTGGATGAGATCATGGCGCTCTGATTCGCGATTCTTATCTTTATAGATGCTGTCCTCCGAATTCCTTGAGAATATTTTGATTTCCTCATCATCACTGGATTAGGATGTGTCATTGTCTCCTTTATTGCATCAATCAATCTCACTGGAAAGAAAAATTTTGTTTCCTTATTTGGTTCACGTGCATGTTCTTATTTTTTGGAAGATACTCTTTCCTTTGATAGCTAGTGCACTGATGCTGGTCCATTTTGTCGACGGTGGGCGAATTCATCAGCTTTCTTTCTTCTTACTGATTCTTCTTTTTGGGTCTGAGCAATTTTGGAATATCCATAATCAGTAGCCCCCCAAATTCGTTATTCATACACGGGAGAATAATGAAATGATTCAATTTCCTTTTGTATTGCAGTTAGAACCTTTCCTATTTTGAAATGGACAGTTGCATTTTGTGCTCTGATTAGATCGACAATGGTCAGAGTTCGCTCATCTTTATAAAACACATGGATTAATGGTTTCCTAGATATTCGTGCCAGCTACATCCGAAGGTGGGCGGAGCTCGCTTGTCTTCTCATGATGTAACTTTTGTTGTTTCCTAGAGCTAATCATTCCTTTTCTCTTCTCCGTTTTTCTTTGCTTCCCGGATTTTCTGTCCACTACTCCATTTTATTTTTCAAGATTCTTTTGAAATTTGCTTGATTTCCTATGATGTCTCCAATGTTTACCGCTAATTTGGAGGTATTCAGATCTCCCATTGTATCTATCATAATGACGACATCTTGGGTTCTCCTCTGGATTACGAGCCATACATTTGTGTTGGGCTTCTACAGACAATTTTGAGCGTTGCAGGTTGTCTTTTCCCATTCTCAAGTGTATCCTTCTTTTCTTATGGGAGCTTTGTGTTGATCTTGGTCAGCTTTATCCTCCTACACTAGGCCAAGCTTTGGTTTTCTGTACCCTTGCGAAGGAGAGGGCATTCTGTTGAGTCCCTATTATTGCTTCATTTTTGCCCTTTTACCCTGCACAATCGTCATGGCAAAACCTATCCTTTTTTATATACTTCTTGCATGGACTGGATCATGGGCACTCTAGAGCATGACGAGAAATGGAAGGAGAAGGGGTTTGGGTTCCACAAGTCTCCCGCCACTCTCAAAGAGACTCCTTTTAATCTTTTCCTCTCTTAGTGGGGCTAAATAATTGGTTGGCCTCCTGTGTTTTCTTGTCTTTTTTTCTCTAGTTTACTCGGTTTTGGACTTAACTATCATGCGCGTTTTGCAACTTCCGTCAAGCGATATGCTTCTCAAAGTGAAAAGATAATCTTTGAGCGTAGTAAGGGTGACTGCTCTTGGGGGGTTTTTCTCCGCTGAGTGGATTCCTAGAGCTCTTTGTCCTTCAACTTAAGCGGTCATTGTTGTTGGCTCCTCTCTATCTCTGTTCTGTTCTCTGGCTAATTCTGCCGGCACAGAGGTTAATGCATGCCTTTGCACCTATTTATCCTTATATTTCTTATATGTTCGTGCTGGTTATCCTGTTACTTTAGAACACTCTTCAGGTTCTAGGCATGGTGCCCTGCATCATTTGCTGCGCTTTGAAAATCAGCACGGCGAACATTTTCCAGACTTGAACAGGCCCCACGATTCTCCTTGCTCTGAGGAAAACATTGATTTGGGTGACGAGAGCCCTATTGGGATGCCTGCGATTCATTTTGGGGAGCCTTCCTCTTAGAGGACTTTTGCTGATCTTGAGCGTCGGGAGGAGAAACAGCCTTTAGAAGCACTTGACTCGCTCGCTATCGGGATATATTTTTTGGAGTCCCTAAGTGGCCTCGTCATTCTTAAGGACTTTCCAATCTCTCTCTTCTTTGACTATGTCTGACCTTGGCTTGGTTTGTCTCTTCTTTGTTTTCGTTCTCTCTTTTTTTATATAATATTATTCCTTATTACGAAAAATGTTTCTTACTTTTTTAGGTTGTTGGAGTTGTCGCCCGTTTTGTGGGGCTGTATGAGTCCCAACGTCAGGGCGAGATCCTATCTTCTTCTGCCAGGGACAGTTGTCCTTCTAATAACCTTGTCGCTTCTCTAGCTCAATATGACCGAGAAGGATGAAATAATGGAGGAGAAATTGAGATCAATAATAGCAAGGTTACCTCTTCTATCAAGAAGCTGGCTCGCCGAGAGAAGGATAAATGGGTATTGGCTACTTCAAAAGAGGAGGAGATTGAGAAGGTTCTAAGCGTGACTCGTGCTTAGATTGTGAAGCAATATTGGGTAGCCCTGAAGAAGGCCAAAGAAATCTTTGACAAGAAGATCGAAGCGCTTGTGTATGCTAAGGCTCTCGTGGTTGTTGAGGTCCAATTAAAGATTGTCATTCGTTGTCTAGGTGGAGATAGCACTGAGGATGATATGAATAGCATAAGTCAGTGGGTCATGGTAACCAAAACTTCTTTTTCATGCAGCGAGGGCCCTTAGTCTCGACATTTACAATTTGGGCATGGATGCTCCTCCACAGAGTCTAGTGGGGTCGGTGCATTCCGCTTTGGACCATGGTTCTGGCAAAGGCTCTGACTATCTGATTTGTAGAATCAACTAGGAGTTTATCTTTTTTGTTTCTCTATCTGCATCATACATTCTTTCCCCTTTTTTGTAGTATAGTGAATTTTGGTGCCCGATGAGCTTTTTATTGAACTTGGTTGTTTTGCTTTTTGACATTAATTCATAATTTTATTGTTTTTTTTTCTTTTGACCGCAACCGCTTTTGTTTATCCGCTAGATGGGTGGATGCAAGTTTGGCCCATTATTGACTCTCATTATTAAATCCTATGACCCACGTTGTTTTGTAGCTTTTCGGCCTGTTTATTCAGCCTTTTAATGCTCAGCTTTATTGCTTACTTCGTCCTTTTTTCGTTCGGCATGATTGTTTATTTGGGCCTTTTATCATTCGCCATGGTTGCCTGGTTATTTGTTTAAGCCTTTTGTTTGTGTAGTTGTTTGTTTGGATCTTTCTGGCTACGACTTCCTTCACTCTTTCTTTGGGCCTTTGTGGGCTCTTTGGTTTTGACAGGAGTTTAGACGTCGCTTTGTTTGTCTTCTCAAAATTAGTTTCGATTCCGACGAATAAGATTTTCTTTTGTCGATCGTTAAGGTCATGGGATCCCGAATATTTTTTCTCCTACTACTTGTTTTTGTGTGTTCCCTGGTTTCGTAATCATCTTCTTATGGTATTTTCTTTCTTTTCCTTTGTTCTCTCTTGAATTCCTAGCATTTCACATTTTGGGTTTGACTTTTATGAGCGATTATACTAGCCCATAATATTTAATTACAGATTCTCTTTTAGCGGAGGGATCTAGCGGTTCTCCTCCAATTTTTGGACAAAGTTCTCTTCGAGCCCTAAACGACGCTTTTGGTTTTCATCACCGTGTTGCTCTGATGGTTGAAGAAGCTTGTTTATCTAGAGGGTCTAAACATTCTTCCACTAGTGAGAATCCTAAAACGGGGCTATCGACGGGCAAGACAGACGTGGGTGGCTCCCACTTTAGTTCTTTTTCATGAATGAGTCTTTAGGTTGGTGGCAGAGACCAAGATGTCCATCACTCTCAATGCTCTTCTTTCCTTTGTTTGGTTGTTTTTCTTTTCTTTGAGTTGAGAACTCGCTATATTTTGGTACAGCGTTCAGATCGGACAACTGTGAATGAGATTCATTTACTTTTACGCGCATGAAAGGGTCCTTGGTTGATCACTAAGACCCTTATCTCAGTACTTGTAGTGTGCTGCTTCCTCATGCCAGTGTCTCAGCTGTTCCAACATTGGTTGCTCCTTCTGCTATCTCTCCTATTAATGTGCAGACAAGTCTGCATCTGATTTTTGGTAGTCATATTTGGCATAATCATGGTTTGTATGAGATTTTTTTGGCGACGGGTTCTTCTTCCGTTGCTTCTCTAGGAGATTTGTTCCACGTGTTCTCGTGATATGCTCCATTTTTCTTGTGTTCAGGACAATGTACCTTCTCTACCACGCTTGTCTCAAGAGAAATTGTTTCTCCTCGAGGTGTCATGGACCAGTCTCTATCTTTTCTTCATGCTGCCAAGGCGCACACACCAAATTGGATCCCAACAGAGCGCTCTTATTTAGGGGATCTGGTCCGGCTTATCCTTTGCTAGATGGGTATGAATTTCCGGTGTGTAGTGAGCCTTGGCCATTGCTAGGGATTATCGTTTGATCGGGGGACCTGATGTCTCGCTATGTTCTATTGATCGGATGAGGCTTTGGGAGACCTATTTGGATATGGCCTTGAGCCAAATTTTGGTTCGATTCCCCTTTTTCTTCGGGAGAACTTTTGTTTGTTCTATGTCTTTGATGTTTTGTTTTCAGACGACGATGTCCATAAACTAGTTTATTTCCCTTGATGAGAAGTTGGAGATTGATGCCGATACTCAAGCCCAGTCAGAGGCTGTTTAGACAAAAATTTGTCAGGCTTACGATTTTTTTGTGCAACCTTGAGTCCAAAGTCGCAAGTCTGGAAGAGTCTCTTAGGTCCATGAAAGTTGAGGCTGCTCAGAAGTACGCACTTTTCTCAGAGTGTCTTGCTTCTTTTAGAGAGACGATGGATCATAGATCGCAGGCTAGCTAGTGTGAATCTCATTTGCACCAATATGTGAACAATATCCGCCATATCAAGCGAATTCAGGCTAGTGGACTGGTTCTTGCTGAGGAATTTGCCAATCTTGTGGCTCTCGCTTAGGAGGTGGAACCTCGTCTTAAGGTCATTCGTGATGGTGAGGGTCCGCCAGGCTAGATGCCGCTATTGGTACTTTAGGTGGTAACCAGACTGTCCCAGATGATGCTATTGATACTAAGGCTCAAGGGTTGGATGTGGTTACTTTGGTGGTCCTTGGATCCACCTCTGCGATTCTGAAAGATTCGGCCATTGTGGATGCGAGTACTAATGCAGAGAACTCTGATCCTCTGTGTTGAGCTAACAAACATTTTGGTCAACATCGGCTCCTCTATCCAGAGCTAACAGATTTATTGGCCGCCATTTCCTCCTCTTCTTCTCTAGAAGCTGGCGAGTCTTGTGTTTTCTGTTCTTCTTCTCCATGATTTAGTCGGCGAGCAGTCTTTGAATTTTTCCCTTGTAAATCGGTAGATCCATTAGTCACTGTTGGTTGACCCAATTAACCCTTTACCTTTTCGTTGTATATTTTTGTGTGTTGTCTTTGACGTTTTTTCTTGCCTTTTGGCTTTATATTTATTTTTATTTAGATCTAGCTGGACTCACTTAAAGTGAGCTGCCTCTATACTCTAAAGGGATCAAACCTTAAATGTAATTCGCTTTATTACATGTTTGTTTTATGCCATTTATATCGTGGTTTTTTCCTTTTTCTATAGGGTAATACTTTCTTAAATGAACTGCGTTCCAAGCGTTTACCATGGGTCTCTTTCTCTTTTCCTCTTCCAATCGGTACACTCCATTTCGTACAACTTGTATTATCCAGTAAGGTCCTTCCTAGTTTGCTCCAAGTCTCCCAACATGAAGCTCCTTTTTATTGCCAAAGAATTTCGAGAGTATGAGCTCCCTTCTTTAAATCTTCTTTCCTTGACTTTGGAGTTGTGGTGTCTCGCTGTGATTTGCTGGTAATTCTGCATTCTTACTTGCGAGGTCTCTTCTTTCATACACAAAATCCAGATTATCTTCTAAAATTTCGGTATTGAGTCGCTTGTTGTTGTAACTGAGTGTCCTTTGTAAGCTTTGGACTAGGACTTTTGCTCGTGTTATTGCTTTGATGCCAAAGGAGAAAAAAACGGTGCTTCCCTCATGGAATTTCATGTTTTAGTTCTATAAGCCCATAGGAAGCTGGTAGCTTCTCGACCCACTTTGACTTCTCTTAGTCTAATCGCTTTTTGAGTTTGTTGAGAATGGTCTTGTTGGTTGCCTTAGGATATCCTTTAGTCATGGGATATCTTGGCATATACGTTGTCAGCCGTATTGCTTAGCCTTCACATAGTGTCTTGAGAAACCTTGATGTCAGATTCACCCTGTTATTGGTCATAATTTCTTTTGGGAATCTATGCATGCATATGATTTTATTCCACAAGAAGGTCTTTAAAGTTTCTCCACTGATTTGTGAATATGATTCTACCTCGATCCAGATTGTGAAGTAGTATGTGAGAACAAGCACAAACTTGTGCTTTCGTATTCTGAATGGCTCCATTGGCCAGTTGATGTCAATTGCCCAATGCATGAAGGATAGGGAATGGATGATGTAGTCCGAGCTTTTGTTGGTTGATGTATGGCCGGAGCGTGCTGTTAACACTTGTTGAATATTTTGGATTACTCCTCGCTTTCTCCAATAATTGTTGGCTAGTATCCTTGTCGCTTTATCCTGATGGCTAGGCTTTGTCCTTAGGAGTGGCTTCCACACAAACCTTCATGGATTTCAGCGAGTTGTGTTTTGGCCTCATTGAAGCTTGCACATTGTAAGTATGTGCCGCTGAAGCTGTGTTTATATAGCTGGTCTTCGATCATGAATTATGGGGCGCTCTGGATTGTGAGCGTCCGTGCTTGCCATTGGTATTCCAGTAATATCTAGACATACTGTATCATCGGTTCCTGCTAGTTGGTTTTAAGGTCTACGAGAGTTCTGGAACACACTAATTACTTGCTTATTGTGATGTTCCAGGATGTACATCACTTCGTTGGTGCATTGAAATCTGGGTTTTTCTTTGAATTTGACTAGGATTATTCTTTTTATTAGTGAATCTGACATAGACGTATACTTGCTGGGTCATTTTCAGGATGTGTCAGTTCAGCTGCAAAATAGGCAAAAACCTAGTATTTAACCAATGTCTTGGCCATGAACTTGATATTATGCTCGCTCAGCTCGATTGCCTACTTGGCTAATCATCTAGAATTGTTGAGGCTATGCAGAATGGCTTAGAGAGGGTGCTCTGTGACTACGTGATACACACTTCCCTGGATCGTCACTTGCAAAGGGATAAAGGGAGGATATATGCGACTTGTTCTGATTCGTGAGAAGAAAAAGAAGTCAAAGGTGGATTGATTGGTCACAAAAAAGCAGCAGAATAACCTTTACTATGTCGGGAAGATTTGGATCTTATGTGCCAAAGAGATTGAACACAATCATAAAAAATATTATTTAGATTCAAATTTTATAATGAAATCGGTTCACAATAAGAGTTTAAATAGGAGAGAAACAAGGCCAAATTCGTAAGGCTTGAAAAGGAATTAGGCCAAGTTTGATTCAACAAATGGGCTCTCGTGAAAATATGTCATCCGATTTGCCTCATTAAACACCTTAGTGGAAAATCCAATTAGAAAAAACCGTTAAGGGAAAAAAGAGTACAAATGGATTATACACCCATTTTTTAAATTCAAATCAAAATGGTGTGGTTAGACTTGAGTTGTCTTCTTCTTGTTCTTCAATTCGTCTAAGAAGTCCTCCAATAGGCTTGTTGAAGAGCTTAGTCCGTGATCTTGTCATTGCTCCTGCTGGTACATCCTTGATCACGTCCTCCTTGAGCTTCTCATCGTCACTTGGGTTAGTCATGATTACATCATCCTTCCCTCCTTGAAAAGAATTTGACCTCAAATCTATATCATCTGCAAGGAAAAGAGCCAAGTCAGAAACGTTAAAGCTTCAACTTATATTATACTTACCTTGAAGATCCAATTGGTAGGCATTGTCATTGATCTTCTTAGTCACGGTAAAGGAACATCAACCCGCGACATGAGTTTAGATTTCCGTTCAGCTGGAAACCTCTCTTTCCTCAAGTGAACCCAAACTCGATATCCAACATCAAACATCAACACCTTGCGGCCCTAGTCTGCTCGTTAAGTGTACATTTTGGTTCGTTCCTTAATGTTTTTGTGAGCTTGTTCATGCAACTTAATCACCAAATCTGCTTTCTTTTGACCATCTCAAAAATCTCTTTCACTCAAAGGTAAAGGACTTTAGTCCAAAGGAGCTAAAGGTTTAGAACCATACCGATTTGAAAAGGAGAGAACTTAGTTGTAGAATGCATAGCATGAAAATAAGAAAAATCAACATGAGGCAAGCAATCTTCCCAAGTTCTAAGATTCTTTTTAATCAATGCACACAATAGATTTGAAAATGTCCTATTCACAACCACAGTTTATCCATCGGTTTGTGGATGACAAGTAGCCAAAAACACCAACTTAGTTCTTATTTTAGACCATAGAGTTCTCCAAAAATGACTTAAGAACATAGTGTCTCGATCACAAACTATACACCTAGGAATTTCATGCAAGTGTATGACCTCTTTAAAGAAGAGATTGGCTATGTTAGATGCATCATCAGTTTTATAACAAGCAATGAAGTCAACCATTTTCAAAAATCTATCAACCACAACAAACACATAATCATTTCCGGTCCTAGTTCTGGGCAATCCAACAACAAAATCCATTGATAAATCAACCCAAGAATGGTGAGGTATAGGAAAAGAAGTGTATAAATTGTTGGGCTGAACCTTTGATTTAGTTTATTTGCAACTTACACATCTAGAGAAAATCTGTTTAACATCACGCCTCATATGTGGCCAATGAAAGTGTTCTTGCATGATTTTTAGGGTCTTAGCCATAGCATAATGAACCATTAAGCCTCCTCCATGTGCTTCCCTGACAAAAAGGTCTCAAATAGAACAGTTAGGTACACACAAACGCTTCTCATTAAACAAGAAACTGTCTTGTCTATAATAATGTCCAAAAGCATGAAGAGAACACTCACCAAAGATGTCCTTAAAATCAGAATTACATTTGTAGAGTTGTTTCAACTGCTCAAAGCCAAGTAGTTTAGTCTCAACAATGGATAGAAGTGCGTAACTCCTTGACAATGAATCGGCAACAACACTGTCCTTACCTTGTCTTATAACGGATGACATATGGGAAGGTTTCAAAGAATTCTACCCACCTAGTGTGTCGCTTGTTAAGCTTGTGTTGCCTTTTAGATGCTTAAGAGACTCATAATCTGTGTGTATGACGAATTCCTTTAGAGAAAGGTAATACTGCCAAGTTTGTAGAGCTCTCACAAGTGCAAACAACTCCTTATCATAAGTTCGGTAGTTTTGATCAGCTCCTCCAAGTTTCTCACTAAAATATGCAATTATATTCTTGTCCTGCATCAGAACAGCTCCAATACCCACACTAGAAGCATCACGCTGGATCTCAAAAGTTTTAAGAAAGTTGGGTAGAGCTAAAATAGGAGCGTTGATAAGCTTATCCTTAAGCTTTTGGAAAGCTTGTTATGGTGCGTCCGTCCACTTGAATCCAACTTCTTTCTTCAAGATTTCCGTGAGAGGAGCAGCTAAGGTGCTAAAATCTTTGACAAACCTCCTATAGAATCCGGCCAAGGCATGGAAGCTTCTTACTTCACCTAGAGTCTTAGGTGGGGCCATTCTTGGATTACTCACCTTCTCTTCACCAACCTTAATACCATCTGCACTTATCACAAAGCCTATAACCACAAGATTATCCATGCAAAAGGTACATTTTTTCAAGTTAGCATAAAGACTCTCTTGTCTAAACATCTCTAGAACCTTTCTAATATGTTCTATATGTTCATCTAAAGACTTGCTATAGACTAAGATATCATCAAAGTAAACCACTACAAATTAACCTATGAATGCTCTCAGAACATGATTCATTAGCCTCATGAAAGTACTAGGTGCATTTTCAGCCCAAATCGCATAACTAACCACTCGTATAACCCATGCTTAATCTTAAATGTAGTTTTCCATTCATCCCCCTCTTCTTTCCTAATTTGATCATATTCACTCTTTAAATCTATCTTAGAGAAGACAATAGAACCATGAAACTCATCAAACATATCATCAAGTCTAAGGATACGGTGCCGATATGTAATCATTATATTGTTGATTGCTCTACAATCAACACACATGTGTCAGCTGCTATCTTTCTCTGGTAAAAGTAGAATGGGTACAGCACATGGGCTCATACTCTCACGGATGTGGCCTTGTTTTAACAGCTCACTTACTGGATTTTGCAGCTCCTTGGTCTCCATGTGATTAGTTCTATATGCAAGTCTGTTTGGTAAAGAAGCACCGGGTACAAAGTCTGTTTGGTGTTCAATGCCTCTCAATGGTGGCAGTCCATTGGTGATCTCCACTCGAAAGACGTTCTCATACTCCTGCAAAAGAAAAATCACTTTTCTCAGCTAGACAAGCTCAACATTAGAAAGATTGGATAAAGCCTCTTTGAAAACAAAAAGAAGCATTGGACGGTTGGATATCAATGTGTGCTTGACCAGCAATTCTTGGTGTAGAAATTTTTTTCTTTATGGCCTTGGTCCTCTTTTACACTAGTTCCTGTGAGCCGCAACTGATCCTTGTACACCTCGTGTTGAGGTAGAGGAATGAGAGTTGTCTTTTCACCATTGTGAACAAAAGAGTTTCTGTTGGTGAAACCATCATGCACAACCTTCCTATCTGATTGCCACTGCCTTCTCAAACGGATATGACCAGCCTCTATAGGTAGTATGTCACAAAGAACTTCATCTTTGTACTCATCAATAGACAATGCAACCAACACTTGCGTAGTCACATTCATCTCGCCAACTTCAGTTAGCCATTGTAGCTTGTATAGTTTGGGATGTTTGTTAGCCTTTTTTCTCAGCTTGTTAACCATAGTCTCACTTGCTACGTTGGTAGAACTCTCTCCATCAATGATCATGCTACAGATTTTTCCTTGTACCATACACCTTGTATGAAATAGATTCTCCCTTTGTTCATGCTCCTTAGTTTTGGCATTCAGATTTAGAGCTCTCCTTGGAACAATCAAGTTTCCTTTCAATGTGGCAGCCTCATATGTTGGTGTAGACTCATTAGCTCTAGAAGATGAGGATGTAGAATAGTTTTCTTTTTCCTTAGATGCATAATCTCCATTTGGTAGCATTGCCATAACTCTCTGATTTGGACAAGCATTAGCATAATGTCCTCTTCCTTGACACTTGAAACCTTTAACTTCCCTAGTCCTTGGCTTGATCTCAATCTTTCCTTTTGAACTTGAAGTTTCATAATTGGGTTTTGGCTCGAGTTTAACGAGTTCTGGTTTTGAAAATTCATGAGGCCTTTCTTCCTTTGAGAAGCTAGTCCGAGTATTGGTGGAGTTGTATGAGTAATTACCACAAGTGTTTCTTTTGTGTTTGATCTGGTTCTCAATTACAATAGCCTTATGCAACATATCCTTAATTTCGACATAATGTTCCACCTCTAGCTTACTTGTATCTCTCGATTTAGTCCTCCTAAGACCTAGCCATTGTAGCTTCTCTGTCCTCAATGATGTCAGCCCGGAGCATGAGTATCTCCATCTCTTAATAATTATCCTCAACCTAGCCATTGTTTCTTCTTTGTCCTCTGCGTCTTCATGGCTTTATAGACTTCCTGAGTTTTGCGTACCATGGACTTTAGCCTTGTTAGCTTGTCGACTTCGAGCGGGGTTGTCCTTTCGACCCTTTCCTCTGACTTTTCACTCCCATTGTGTTCTTCTTGGGATTCTTCTTCTAGTCCTAGTTTTCCACGTGCGATGGGACAAGTGTCCTCCCTAAGAGGGTACCTATCATCTCCTTATTAGTGCGTGTCATTTCTTCCATCTATTCCTTGAGCGCCCTATTCTGCCTCTCCAATTTTCTGGTGAGACCCTTGCTTCTTTCTTATTTTTGCTTGGCTGTTCAACCAGCTGTCCAATTATGGTGCAGAATTCCGCGATAGTGCGATTACGCTGCAGAGGAAGTTTGGCGGGCGGTGGATATTGGATGTAGTTTCCGGCCGCATGTTCTTTGCGTACCAATTCCACCATCTCGTTGAGGTTGACTCTGTTGCTGGTCGTACTTGCGGCCAGTTCTCCGGTTTGTGCTTCGGGTGAGGCTTGTTGGCTTTTGGGTACCATTCTTCTATTAGCTTGACACCAATTTTGAGAGGAAACTTGTTTCAGCCCCACAGTGGGTGCCAAATTATTTATGTGTAAACAAACAATTAAGAACAAAATAATTTTAATAACACTAAATAAATAAATACAGACAATTTAGCATAAGTATTTGTTTAGAATAAAAATGATTTTTCTCTTTCTCGGGCTCAGGCTAACTTGTTTTTTTAGTGATTGCGTATGAGATTCATGGTGCTCTTATTCACAACTCTTGCCTTTATAGATGTTCTCCTCCCGATTTCCATGGAATATTCTTATTTCCCCATCATTCCAGATTAGATGGTGTCTTCATCTACTTTATTGCATCAATCAATCTAAGCGAATTGACGAGATTTTGTTTTCTTAATTGGTTAGCGCACTTTCTGGAAGATACTCTTTCCTTTAATTGAAAGCGCACTGACAAAGGTCCATTTTGTCAACGTTGTTTCGTTATTCACATGGATTCCGACCCGGTTTGTCCTGGTTTGACCTCAGCCATCTCGGAACACTAAAACCCTAATGTCTAAAGGTTAAAAAGACATGTTTTGTCCATTTTTTGAGAGCCACCTTAGAGAGAGTTTAGAGAGAGAGGGAGAATACTTGGAGATCTTTTGGGGATATTGATCCTTGTATCATCATCTGTCATCTATGGAGATTTGTTCATCTTTTTTCTTATCTTGCTTTTGTTATGATTATACTTTTGTTTACGCTCTTCTTTGAGTAGTGAGGTGATATGTTGATGGTTTGGTAGATCTAGAGATATGATGGTTGAATCTTGAGCTTAATTTGATATATCTATTGATTCGTTCACTTAGAGTGTTTTTAATGCTAGGTTAAACTTGATCAATTGGTTTTAGAAGCTAGGAATTCTATCGTCCGAGAGGTGTTCGATGAAATTCCTGTAAGATGTTTTTGAGCATTCCTTTCCTAGCCTGCTGATAACAAGGTTTTTTCCGTTTAAGCTATCAAATCATTGTCGGGTAGTGGTAAGTAGAGTGGATTGTCGAACCAATACTCGGAGATACTTGCAAACAGCCTATCTAGTACTAAGATCTAGTCCAAGCAACCTAACATTCTGTCACAAAGTTAGGCCAATATTTAGATGAGCTCTTAAACTAGCTAATAGGAAAAATTACACTATATGACAAAATAAAAACAGAGCAAACGAATTCAAAACATGGAAATGAGCAAATAACAGAGCAAGAACTAGCAAATGAAATAAACTATGAAATTAAGCATGAATCTAGAGGATATGGAATGGGTAATCGGCGGTGAACTCGCCGATCCAACACCGCCGAGCTATATAAAGCGAGCTCTAAACCGGGACAAGCTAGATCAGCCCACTCTCGTGGTGAAGATCCCTTTTCGATCCGGCAGATCCATTACGACACTAGCCGCAATCTAGCCGGATCCAAAGCATAAAGTCTGGCCCGAAGTGTTTAATGACCAATCCTCATGCTAGATCTCTCCTCGGCGAATCTAAGCCATCTCTCATATGAGACTTTGGTCTCCCATCCCCTTAGCGCTAGCCTTGGGGTTTCGGCCCAAATCAAATCTCTCTGGATCAAGGAGAGATCAGCATTAAGCTCGGTCATATGAGAAGAGATCGGATCAAATCTGTATTTGCAT
>OVBA01003674.1:0-26769 GCA_900406435.1 Lepidium aucheri | reverse complement strand
AATTTAACCGACCAAAGCGTCGGACAAAACCTCCTAAAAGAGGACAGATAAGATAACCACAAGAAAAGGTTAATCCAATCTAAGTAGAGTCTAAAAACAAAAACTTAGTCTAAGCTATTTAACCTTAACTAAAAATAGAACTTGGCTAAACAAACGCAACCAACACTAACTAGAAGAAACCAAAAGCAATAGAACCCAAAGAACTAAACAAATTCACAACTAACACTAAGTGAAACCAAAAGGAACAGCACACAGAGAAGTAAGCAAATATGAAATTAAAATTGTGACCAGTTGTGAGTAATTGAACTCAACAAGTAAAAATTACCATCACCCCTTTTGACAAACAGTATCCAAACGCAATCGTCATGGCACACCATCGGAGAAGGAGACTAAAAGAGCTCTGACGAACTCAGATCTGGGAGTAACTGATAGAGCCATGAGCAAGCTGTATTCACGGAGGCAGGCGAGATCGACGAGCTTCGTTAACAGCTTCATCACCAGAGACAAACTCGAACACAACCAAGAATCAAAGACTCAGCACAACCGACACAAAAGTTGAAGAAGATATAAACACCAACCATATCTATGAAACACACAAGGGATGGGTCGTCGATACTGAGACCGTGAAAGTCATCAGCCACGGAACAGCCGTAAAAAGGTTAAACGGCAGCTAGGTCACTGCCTATTGGGATCTCGATCTGCCAAATGGTTTGGTGAAAAAATGAAGACAAAGAAGAGACTAAATTAGGGTAAACATATATATATTACAAAATTTATTTGGTTATGTATTTGTCTCAATCTGTCTGTAATTATATTTTGTTTTTGAAAGCGTCTGTTACTGTCTAAATATTTCTGGAATTTCTAGACGATTACGGATAACTATCTTATATTGTCTTAATTTGTTTATTTCCGCTACAAAATTTAGACGGTTTTTTCTCTTTTTTAGATGAAAGACACTTTGTCTTTTTCTGTCTCTTTACTATCCCGAATTTAAGACAGTTTGGGACAGAATTTTCATCCGTCTAGAATTTTGTCTGGAATCAGCCATTTTTCTTGTAGTGTTAGATTTAATGGTCAACGTTAGCTTGTAAACGTTTAGTAATATTGAGCCTAATTTTGCCTAATAAACCAAAAGTTGATTTTTTTTTGCACACACTCAAGTTGGGGAATTTTTTTTTTATAACCAAGGATTTTATTAAATCATTATTTACAAATGTTTGAAGAAAGCTAGGGCACTTATGAAAGACAGACCAATCACAATTAGTTTGTGTAAGAATCTTTGTAGATAAAGCATCAACATACTTATTCAAGTTCCGAGATTTGACACCAAAATGTATAATGTTAAACATAGGTCTCCACCGATTGATAGTCGTGATATATGGCTCCAAATATAGATTAGATGTATGACCATTAATCAAGCTTGTAATAACTTGGTTATCTCCTTCAAATATAACATGACGGTAACCAAGACTCCATGTAGATTGGATGGCCCAGATTAATATTGATATCTCTGATTCCTCGACTGTATAACGTCTCTGGAACGTACCCATGCCACAGTTCGGGATGGTACCCATGGAGTCCCTAAATATCCGACCCACTCCGGAAAGTTGTGAACCACGATGATGGGATGTGTCAAAATTGCAATTGACTATGCCATTCGAAGGACGTGTCGATTTATCTAAGGTGCGATCACATGGAGAATCAGTAGTATGAGATATTGAATTCTGCTCTAGAGTAGAGTGTAGCCATCCTTAGACATCCTCAATGGCCATTTGCACAATCGTCTCTAGAGGATAATGTTGCAATTGAAGAGGAGAACATTACCGCTTTTCCAGAGTCTTTAGAGAATCTAAAATGGAAGATACTTGTATAGAGGTTCCACACGCCCATCACCAGATAACATAAAGAGATGAGTGATCTTTGATTGTAAAGTATTCATTGGTAGTAGGATAAGGGATTCGTGAAATGCGCCAAATAACTTCCGCATATGGGCATGTAAAGAGGACGTGAACTGAGCTATCTATCATAGAATAACATCATAAACAAAGATCAGAGGCTGGGATATGACGCCGTATGAGATTTGTAGAGACAACAAGCGTATCAAAACTTTAATCGCCAAATGAAAAGCTTTAGTTTTGGAGTTGTCTTGTATCCTCAAAATATGCTCAGCTAAGGCAGAGTACTCTGCTAAAGGAGGTTTATGTTCACTCAAAGAATAAAGCTTTGTAGAAAGATGATAGCCGGATTTCACAGTATAACACCCATATGTACTGTAGTGCCAGAGACAACTATTCAGAGGCTGGTGTGACATGATGAGTAACTTATAAATGAGGGAATGGTCCAAAGGATCAATCATGGAAGAGATGCGATCGTCACGCCATTGTTGCGTAAGTGGGTTAATTAAAGCATTAACCGACGTCTCTGGGAAAAAGTGGTAGCAATTTGGCTGACCTAAGAGGGTCACATGGTAACCACGGGGCGAGCCCAATATGTGTAGTTGTGCCATTCCCAATTTTAACTTACATCCCTTGCCGTAAGAGTTCAACACCATAACAAAGTGATCTCTAAGTATATGAAGCATGGCGTCCACATTTGGCATCTAATATGTGAGTGAGGGTAATACCTTGCTTTGAGCGTCTTAAAAAGAAAATTGTACAGCTGTTGTAATGTCCTCCAGATTTGATTGGCTAAAAGTGCTTGATTGAACGGTTGTAAATCCCAAAAGCCTAATCCACCATCACGCTTAGAAGCACATACTTTCTGCTAGGAAATCATGAATTTTTCCTCTTACCATTCACCGACCCCAACCTGAACTTAGAAATCATGGTAGTTATCTCCGAGCATAGCTTGACGGGTAGCCAGAAACTATTAATTGAATAAACCGCATTACCAAAGCTAAAGACTCAAAAAATACTCCTTCCCTACCAGGGATAGAAATCATGACTGTCAATTCTCAATTTTCTACGCAACTTTGTCTTTAATATAACCAAACAACTCACCACACCTACGTCCAAACTGTTCTGGTAACCCTAGGTATCAACCCATTCCTCCCACATTTGGAATACCAAGATGTGTGTTTATCCATTCTCGTGTATTGTGAAACACTTTGCTACCAAATGTGATAGTGAACTTATCCATATTTATTTGCTGACCTGAGGCATGCGCTTAATCTTTAAAAATGTTGTATAAGGTGTTACAATCCAACATATTCACCTTCAGAAAGAACAACGAATCATCTGCAAAGAGTAAATGAGAAATAGTTGGGCTTCTTTGCGCTAGCTGGATACCGTGGAGATCACCCCGTGCTTGTGCTTTTGTTAACATGGAGGATTGGACATCAGCACATAAAATGGAAAGATAAGGTGAAAGTGGATCACCTAGCCGAAAACTATGACTCGCCGAGAAATTACGATACGGACTGCCATTGATTTATCTACATAGCTCACTGTTTGAACAAACTACAACAACCACGTCACCCAGAGGTCAGTAAATCATTTTTTCTGAAGCACGGATTCTAGGTAATCCCATTATATCCGATCGTAGCCTTTGCTGACATCTTTTTTTATCGCCATGAAAGTTGTATCATTCTTCTTATTAACTTTGAGCGAGTGTAACAACTCTTGGGCAAGTAAAATATTATCCGTAATATAGTGCCCAAGTATAAACGCTGCCTGATTCTTAGAGGCCACATGTGGCACAATGCTCTTAAAACGATTCACCAAAATCTTAGATATAACTTTATAAAACACATTACACAGACTTATGGGCCTACAATCTTCCATTAAACTAGGTGGTTGCAACTTGGGAATAAGGCATAAATTTGTATAATTTCAACCAGCAGGCATAATACTAAGAGTAAAAAATTCTTGACCTCCAAAATTAAATCGTTACTTACAGTAAGCCAATATTGTTGGAAAAAGGCACCTGTGTAGCCGTTAGGCCCTCGGGCCTTTGCTGCACCTATTGAAAAAATAGCCATCCTTATCTCGTCATTCTAACACTTCTCGAGTGAGCATGCACATTCATATCTGGGGTAGCCTTTGTCTAGACAATTGCCATTGAAGTAGATAGATCCTCTGCACCATCTCGGCCTCAAATGCAAAGATTCCCAAAATGTAACACCATCTGAACCTTCAATGCGAGTAAGTCTGTTCCTTGCAATAAACATTTTGTATTTTGAACACCATTGGCTAACCATGTGCATCGACTCTTTGAATGCCAGTAATGTTCTTCATCGCGATAAGCTTTGCTCAACTCTATATGAAGTTGTGTTATTGGGATTGCTGATGCACGATCAATAACAGATTGAAGCTCCTAAATGCGCTTTGAAGAATTATGTACGTGGTCATGCTTCCAAGTGGAGATTAGCTCCGTACAATATTGAAGCTTTTGTATAATAGAGTCCCCCATAGATATTGTAGATGAGCCCCAAATACGTGATATGTAAGCACCAAATTCAACATCGGAGAAAAGACGAGAGTCAAATATAAATGGCTTTAGACCTTTGTTGCTCTTTTGTTTCTTTGCTTGAGGACAAACAAGAAGCTAAGTCTTGGAGAATTGATGTACCTTATTTTTATTGGTTTTAGCTCACCTTTCTGCATGTTTTTAGAGTCTTTGTTGGTATTTTAGAGTCTTTGTAGGTACAAATAGGTTGAATTTGGATTATGCACTCAAGGCATGGATTAGAGAAATTTGGAGCAATTCTGGCGTTTTTACAAGACATCAGGATTGGTCCGTCGACCTCCAAGGGTCAAACTTCAGGTCGAGGTTGTGTCATCCAAACCCCTTTCCTTGTGCGTTCTTCTCAATGCTTCTCGTCGGGCTGCGTTCGTCAATCAGTTGGGAGAGGGTGCATGATCCACATGTAGGTTCATCGATCCGTCGATCAAGAACGGTCGATCCAACGGCCGATCCTCGACCAAACTCTTTCCTTCTTCATTTTATTATCGACCAACTCCAGTCCAATGCTTGAGTGCTTCATACCATGATCTTCAATCCTCTAATTTTAGCTCCAATTCACCTAAAAATGACTCAAACATAACCAAATATGCAAATGCGAGACCTAAGGACTCTTATGTATGAATTATACACAATGTGATCTAAAATGAATCTAAATGCAGATTAAATGAAGGATTATGATGTAAATGACAATGAAAAACAGTGTAATAAATACATATATCAACTCCCCCGAACTTGCCTTTTGTTTGTCCTCAAGCAAACAAATAACAAAACCAAAGAAGAGGTTGACAATGGGAACTATAAGCCAAAGAAAGCATGATCCAATACCTCAATGTCCAAGTTAGTAATTCTAAGATGCAAAGCGAGCAAATTTACTTAATGATCTTAGTCATACTCGTCACAACCCAATCCAAATTCAACCTCAACCTACACATGCATTCATATCCATCGTTATTTTTGGCATTCATTAATTCGTAACCATGAATCATACTATGCACATTCAATGAACTCACTTGGCTAAGGGAGGGTTAAGAGATAAAAGTGATCTGCTCTCATGTAAGGCTGAAAATGTTCCATGCAAGGATCTCTCTTTGAATAAAATGAGCTTTAGAAGAATGCTAAAGGTTCAAGCCAATGGATGCATACAAATATACAATCCCATCTACCCACATATACACAATCAAACTTAACGCAAAGCTACAACTAATCCCCATTGATCCTAGATTTCTACTCTCCCACATATACACAATCAAACTTAACCCAAAGCTACAACTAATCCCCATTGATTCTAGATTTCTACCCTTTCGCTCAAGGCGTTTTCTCACTTTCAGTTTCATTTCTTTCTTGAATCAATTCACAACTTCATTGCTTCATTTACATTCTAAGGAGAGGGGTTTCAACACATATGACATCTAAGCGGGTTTGGCTTCCTTAATACTTTGGTTCAACTTCATTTTCATTCCCTTTAACAACCAATAAACCACTTAACCATTTCATTAGTCCAAAACCCTTTACTAGACAATTTAACTTTACTTTACATACCCCTTCTCTCCTAAAACTTTCCTTTGAACATTTCTTTCTTTTTCATTCTCTTTTCCAATCAACTCTATTATAAGCACAAAACATATCACCTCTCACCAAAGATCAATTTCCCATCTAGTCCTATCCGGTTCAAAAAGTGTGAATCCATAACTACATGAGATGCCATCTTTGTCAGCCCAGACCTAACACGTTCTACCAAACTCATTCCAAAAATAAGGTCTAAAACACACAACAAGCAGTGGTGGCTTGAAAGAAGGTTAATCTAAAGGTGTGGAAACCAATTGTTTTGATGAAACCGGCTACTTGGATCACAAAGAGTGGTAAATGATTAAAGAAATCCAAGTATGTATGTGTAATCCACGAGCTTAAATGCAATGCAAAGCATGATAATTGTAAGTCAATATTAGGTTCCAATAAATAAAGAATGGTCTCAAGTCACAACATGCTTCAACTAAGGTGAACCTAAAATCGAGAATTCAAAGCATGGATCAATCTTACCTTTCAATAAGCAATTCATGCGTCAAAGTTATTAACTTGGGCATTGACCCTAGCAAATGAATCATCGAGCTTATAAAGGCAATATCATCATTGCTCCCTATACAATCCAAAATGCTCCTAAGGACTCAATCTTAGAAACAATGCAAATGCAACTATATGCTTGTTTTTGTGATTTTCGATTTTTTTTCTTATGCAAAATGAAAGACTCAAAAAATGGAAAATAAAACAACTAAATTGAGCATTAGCAACTAGATTCTCTCCCCCGGACTTACTTCTCACCGTCTCAGTGAGAAAGTAAATCTAAGAAAGAGAAACCAAAACAACAAAAGCAAAAATGCAAAAAGGTAAATCAAACTATGTACAAAGGTTGGTGAATTGGTACCTTACTAGTGAGGGTGGTCGCCATAGGTATGGTCAACATAGATCTCCTTATTGAGCTCATCCCATTTATCATCATTGGGCTGTTGAGCAATAGCCTCATCCGCACTTTCCTCACTTGCTACTTCATTCCCCGTCTTCTTGTCTTATTCATAACTCGAAAGTGATCGAATCTTACGTTCCAACCAGTCATACTTCTTCTTGGACTACTTGATCACACGACGATGAAACTTCATAATAGAGCGCAAGGCCTTATCTCTCTTTTTTTGTGGCTGGAAAATCAAACTGTGGAAGCTCCCAAGTGCTCATGTCCATAGTAGGTTCGCGTAACTCCTTTGGCAATAGTTTACTTGAAGAAGATGCAGTTTCTTTTGTAATCCCTTCACCATACTCAAATTTTATATTGTCTTGATTAGTAAGGGATGTATTTTCGGGACAAGAAAGGAGCATTTTGCAAGATATACTCCTATTGAGTTAGGAGTACATTCTCATTCCATCCTTAATGACCAAGATGTGTACATTACCGTAGTAGCGATCATTCATTGGAACTGTCCTTGGATCCATTCAGTAACGTAGTAAGGAATGTCAAGATAGTCTCACATTGGTCTAAGCATACTACCTATCCTACAGTTATGGTCACCCACATCTTTTGCGCATTTCCGAATCCTAACTAGCTCACTTCCAAAGATACACCCTATGTTGACACCCAACCCTTGGGGGAAAATGAACATTGGTTTCCCATCAACCATAAGAAATGGGTACAATTCCTTGTATAGCAAACACCACTCAACCATTTTTATAGTCCCGGTCTTATTTCTTGCAAAAATGGTGTTAGCTAAGGACTTAGCAATGACTCGCATAGCCGAATTCCAAATAAACCTCTTCTTAGGTGATTTAGCCATGGACCATGTAGCAATCAACTCCCAAAAGTTATCCACATTCGCAAAAAGATCAAAATTAACCTTGCTTCCATAGGAAAATTTGTAAACCTCACAAATCTCTTTGTTCAAGATGTGGTGAACATCTCCATGCAACTTGAAAGTCAAGTGTCCCGTATCCAGAGTTTATGTATTCATAGACCAATTCCACAGTGGCAAATAAATCACGAGTGAGTTCAGGAAATGTATAGTTCCAAAATAATGCAAACTTCTGTAAACCCATGTTCTTGAGCAATATATGGACATCATCCTTAATCCCCATCTCCACAAGTGTTTTGTCCAAGAGAAAGTGAGTGAGTTGTTGGTGAATTGTGTTTTGATGTCCATAGTTATGTGTTTCTTCTTGGTTATAAAGAACACCCAAACATTCCAGAGAATCCCTGTCATCGAGGTGGCGGAACTTGTAACTTTAAAGAGCTTGAAGCCTTATTTGTCTCAACTCGTTTCTTGATTACTCTTGACTCTTTTTCCCTTAGAAACTTTTCTCTCCTTTTGGTAACCTCTTTCACAGCTTTTTCCTTTCCTTTGGAAGACTTTGAAACTTTGGTGGATTGATCTCTATTCTTCTAATCTAATCTTCTCCCACCTCAAATTTCTCAAAACCTAAATATACTATAGCTCAAAAGATTAGATTGATCCACCAAATCATCTAATCTTCTCCCACCTCAAATTTCTCAAAATCTGCTTAAATTAATCTCCAATCCGCCACTATTGGTGTTTGCCGTGAGTAAAGCCATCATCGTCGTCCTCAGTTTCATCGTTTTAGTCCGATTTTAGCCCCTCTTGAAGCAAGTTCTTCGATTTTGAAATTTGTTTTATATGTAGCTTCTGGTATCTCGATTTGAGCTTTCTGGTATCTCTATGCATCTTATTATATACGAATCTGTGAATGCATGTCACACTCTACTTTTGAAACTCTTTTGTGTAATAGATATTGTAGATTCTGAGATTACATGACTCTGAATCTGTTACGATTTTAATGTCTATTTTTAAGAATCATTTGAGCTATAGTATATTTCACTACTACGACTGGTTCTATGCTTGAATAGTGTTAAGTTTCTTTCTATTTTGGATTTTGTGGGATCCGATTTGGTTTGGATTTGGAAACACTAATTGAAGATAAAGCAGAATTTTGATTGTTCGATTTCATTAGATTTTGATTCTGGTTCTGATATAATCTGGGATTGAGAAGCATTCGTGGATAACTGTATCATTTGATATGGGTTCTACTTTCGTTCTTGTTTTCTTGTTGAATGCTATATTGGTATACTATTTTATCCTTAAAGCATAACGTGGGCACCATCTACTGGGTGTAATGAATTTATGCCACTTAGCCACATATATGATTCAATTTCGGTTAGTCATGTCTAATCACATTCATTATTGTTTTCACTCAAGCTCTATTAATTTGTTTCTTGTGGATCTCTATTAAGTAGTGAATCTTTCATGTTAATAGATAAAATTCTACATAGAGCTTCTTATATAGTGTTACCTATGGTGGCTTCCTTCCTTGGATTTTTAATGGCTTAACACATGGGTCTGATCCATGTTAGCCCCCAATGGTTTTGTTTTATTGTTTTGGTTCCTTTTGTACGCATGTCTTTCTTTCTATTTATGTTGTAATTACCCTCAAGAATGCCTCTCTTTTCTGTTTTGTTTAATTTTCTTTTTACTATATTCTTCAAGCATCTAGTTTATCAATTTGAGTTGCACACTTTTGATGTGATTCATTTGTATGCCAGCTTAGATTAACTAGAGAGAGGAATCAAATGCAGAATAGTTTTTCTCTTCACTTGATTTCTTTAGTTTTAAGAGTTCAATCTTATGCTCTTCTATGGTTTAAATATGATGTGTAACTTATAGGTTTCGACTGGTTATAGCTGCCAAGTGGAAGATTCTTCTTGTAGTTGAAGAAATTGAAGAAGTTTGAACTAGTTCAGTAATTCTGTTTTTAACACAATGACATGAAAGATATTAGATAAACTTTTGATTAACTTGTTGAGTCATCTTATGATTTATCTTGTAGACTGTTCCTTATTTCCATTAGATACTGTTGTCTGCTACTTGCTCGTTAATGAGTTTATGTCTTAATCTGTTATGTTATCATATAGTTGCATTTGAGCTATAGTATATTTCACTTCTACAATTTTGAATTTGTTCCTTCCAGGTTGTTAAGGTTTTACTCTTAAAGCTTTTAATAAATAGGTTTACTTGCTTTAACCACACTCAGTCATGTTAAGTTTATATAAGTTTCTGTATTGACAAGCTTTTGAGTCTTTAATTGAACTCATTATATTGTTTTGTCTCATTATCAGGTAGATTTAGCTGCAACTTTATAACATGTAGGTACCTGTACAATTCATACCTCAGAAGTTAGCTGCAAGTTCTAAATGTAAGCTCTGAAACTGTGTGTTGTTATTATAAATTGATGGTTGATTTGGTGTGAATATAATCAAACTTGTACTCTTAGTTAATGTTCTATTGGAATAGGTTGACCATTAAAATTTGATTGTCTGTTATCTGTTGTTATGCGTTGAGTATCAAAGTTTGACTTGTCTTTTATCTATCATATATCTTTAGAAGCTAATGCACTCTTTAACTATTAATATCATAGTTCTATATAGTCTGATAGCTTTGAATCTAAGTGTCATTAGCTTTGAATCTACTTCATAAATCTTATTTAACATATATTACTTCATTACATATTTGAAAACTGAGATTACTTAACTTGAAAAATTACAGATTAGTAACTGAAATTACTTCACTTATTTTCATAAGATTTTTACCTTAATTCTGTGATTGTGTTAGTAATCTACAATCTGATGTAATATACATTATACTAATTGTCCAAATTTGATTGGCAAGTTTTGTTGATTGCAAATAAGAAATCTGAAGCTTCATCCTACTCGAGTCAAACATGCAGAAAGGTTAGTTACATATCTATTTAGCTATTTCCATGTTGTGTTTTCAATAGTATTTGAATTGTTCAGATATATGTTCTTATATAACTTTAAATAAATTTAGTTTTATGCCCTCATATAACTTTTGATTATTTAAATGGTCTGATCTTAATTAAGGTCAGAATATAAAATGGTCTACAAGGAATGGGTGCATCTTAATAGGTAAGAAATTTGCTTACTAGGTTATAATTTAGAGGGGTATCAGATTTTTATTTTTACCTTTAAATTAATTTGCTGAAGAGCTGATCTGACCTATGAAAGAAGGGCATCTAGTTTTGTGCGCTTTGTGGTTTCATCTGTAGGAGAGGTGGATATGGTGATATGTCCTTGTCTTGATTGCCGTAGTTTAGATCGTCATCCACGCAGTATGGTAGTTGACCATCTCGTAAGAAGGGGAATGGATGAGGCTTACAAGATGTGTTCTGATTGGTATTTCCATGTAGAAGTGAAGTCAGCTTTCCAAAGTGAAGGAGGATTAAATCAGTCTAATGAAGAAATATATGGTTTATATCAAGCTGCTAATTTCTTGGATCACAATTATGATGTGAATGACATTCTAGAAGGTGAGGACAAGAAAGAGGACGAGTTCCTAGCAAAGCTTGTAGATGTTGGAACTCCATTATATCCAAACTGTATAAATTACAGTAAGTTGTCAGCCATTGTGTCGTTATTTAGACAGAAAACATAAAATGGGTGGTCAGACAGAGTTTTAATGATCTATTACAGACATTGCCAGAAGATAATATTCTTCATACATCACTGTATGATGTGAAAAAGTTTTTGAAGTCTTCCGATATGGATTACCAGAAGATTCATGCTTGTGTCAATGACTACTGCCTATTCAGAAAGAAGTTTAAGAAGCTTGATCACTGTCCGTAATGCAAGACTTTGAGATGGAAAACAAACATGCATACCGGTGATGACGTGGAACCCCTAAAAGAATTGGCACTTCGAGTTGTAAGGATAATCCTTGATCTTCAAAGAATTTGAGTAACACCCACCTTAGGTATATCAAAACTAAGATTGTTGCTATTTCAACTCGTCTTCAATCAAGCAAGGTGGCGGAACCACATAATGTAGAATAAAGCAGCCCCCACCTTTGGTATATTAAACCGAAGATTGTTGCTGTTTCAACTCTCCTCTTCAACCCAATGGCAAGGAATAGCCACACAAGTATGATGGAAAATACTTGATAAATCGATTTGATCACTTGGATATGACACACCAAGACTGATCGAAAAGTTCACAAGGAACAAAAGAGAATCACTCGCGAATTTTATTGATAAAAAGTTGGATTATCTCTTCAAAGAGAGTTACATAGGTTTATATAGAGAATAAAATGACTTTATGATAACTAGAGACTTAAATGTCTCGAAAATGAAAGAAGACTACTTAGTAAAAGAGCATTTATCATTCTTGACTGAAAAATGACTCTTAAACTTCTTTGGTCTTGAAGATACCTTTAAGTCTCCCAAATTCGTCTTCATTAGTGGGCTGAATTTTAAGACTTGTTTTGAGACTCCTCATGGACTTATAAAGGCTCAAAATGGGTTGGACTTGGTGAGTATTAACCCCAATGGATTTTTTTTGGTGTTCCTTTTCCAAAAGACTTTGTAAATCCACAAAGGCTTCCTTGAAGTTCTTTAGCCCGTGATCTTGTAATGGGACCGGTTAGAATCTCCAAAGCTTGTTGACACTCTTTTGGACTGAATTTGCCTTTGGCTTATGATTGCTTGAGCAGGCTAGGTGATCAGTCACTGTCCAATTCTTCAGTTTGCGATTGCTTGATCAGTATTTATGATCGGTCTCTTGTTTGTGCTTCCTTGATCAGTTTTTGTGATCGGTCTTCTTCCATGATCAGATCATCCCCTTCCTCTTGAAAAGGATTTGACCTCAAATCTGGTTCATCTGCATGAAAGGGAGTCAAGTCAGAAATGTTGAAGCTAGAACTGATTTTTCACTCACTTGGCAAGTCGATCTTGTAGGCATTTTCATTGATCCTTTCCAAGACTCGAAATGGCCAAATGGCCCTTAGCAGCAACCTAGACTCACTTTGAGCTGGGAATCTGTCCTTTCTCATGTGAACCCACACTAAGTCTCTTGGTGTAAAGCTCTTCTCACGCCTTCCTTTGTTGGCCTGCTTTTGGTATTGCTTGGTCTTTTGCTCAATGTTAAACTTTTCCTTTTCATGAAGCTGCTTGACTATCTCAGCTCTCTTTTTCCCACCTAAGTTCACACGCTCATTGATAGGTAAAGGTGACAGATGATGTGTGTGATTTTTGATGGTTTTAGAATCTTATTTTAGGTTGTTTTGCATATGTCTAGATAGATTTTCCGTTTACTTAGGTCCTTTTAGGTTTGTTTTGCTTTCTTTGCATTTGCATTTGGAGTCTGGAGTTTTATCTAGGAAAAGGAGCAGAAAAGGAGCTAAAACTGGAGCTAAGGACAATTGGATCAGCTGCTAGGCAAAAAAGATCGTGCAACCACGAATCGCTACCTTGCGGATAGCAGGGCGAGGACTGCTCAGAACGCTCAAAAAAAGATGCCTTAGTCACCAGCCTCAACCTATCTGTCGCGATGGAAGATCAATCTCTTCATTGAAAGGATTATAGTCGGACCATTTACTCAGTCTCAACCCACAAGGACCAAGACAAGAATCACTCCTCGGTGCCCAAGCTCACACAAGGACTCCGAGGGCAAGACTTGTAGAAATTCCTGGTTGACCAACTTAAGTCGGTTTGACTATTAGGGTTATGCAAATAACCCTATAAATACCCTCTAATCACTCTCTTAAGAATCATCTAATGTTTAGCTGAAAAACTCTCTATATTTTTATTGTTTCTTTTAAGCTTTGTTTAAAGTATTCTTTATGATTATTGCTTTATGATTATTGCTTTATGATTATGCTTTAAACTTTATAATGAATTAAGTTTATCTTGTCTTCATCTTTACTTTTTGCAATTTCATTTAAGTTTCTTTATGTTTATGCAATCTAGATCATCCCTACTCCTTCGCCCTCACACAATGAGGGGCAAGTAGATCTATGTGGATCTCAAGGATAGAGGTGAATCTGTTGATTCCCTCACCATTCTAGCCATGATCTTAACTCTGATCTCTTTTAACTTGGCCAAGCTTAATGCTGATCTCTCCCTGATCAAGAGAGATCTGATTTGGGCTGTGACCTAAGGCTAGCACCAATGGGAGCGGAGACCAAGTGCCTTGTTAGTGATGGTTTGATCCACTGAAGAGAGATCTAGCATGTGGGTGGGCTGTTAGACGAGTTGGGTTTAGCTTAATGCTTCCGATTTGGCCTGATCGCGGCGAGAGCCATAATGGATCAGCCGATTTGGATAGGGGTCTTCACTGTGAGAGCGGGTTCATCTAATCTAGTCCCGGTCTAGAGATTGCTCAAAAGAGTTTGGCGAGTTGGGATCGGCGAGTTTATCACCGATCAACCTCTCTATCCTCTAGATCCTTGCCTTTAATTTAATTTTCATCTTATTGCAATTGTTGTGCTCTGTTTTCATGCCATTTCTCAGTTTAATCATTTTCATTTTGTTTTATTTTTGTCATTTTGTGTATTTTTTCCTATTATCTAGCTTGCAAGCTCACCTAAATATCATAATCTATCGTTGTGACAGAATGGTAGGTCACTTGGACTAGGATCTAGTATTAGATAGGTTGTTTACAAGCATCTCTGAGTATTTGGTTCGAAAATTCCCACATTACTCACCACTATGCTCAATTCATTTGATCTTAGGAGAGAACAATCCTTTTATCAAATTGGCGCCGTTGCCAAATCGGATTTGCTTGTTCCAATTTATAGTTTACTAGTCTTAGAATCAGGTTGTGTGTTACTGATATCATAACTTGTCTTTGCTTCACTCAGATTGGATCTATAAGGACCAAGCTTCCATCTTATTGACAGGTTGTTGTTTTTGTCCTTGCAGGCCTCGCAGGTTACCCTCGACATCTCGCACCAAGGGCACACACAGAATCATCACCCTCGCATTAACTCCTGCGAGTTAAGCGAGTAGTCAGTGCGAGTTAGTTGGTTTATGCACACACGATCAAAAGGTTCTCACCACCTTCAGCCACCCATAGACGATATCAACCTTCTCACTTGTGAGATCAGACGAGAGCGTACTAGAATGCAACAACAACAGTCAGATCTGGACAACACCACGCCGGGAACAACGACGGACAGAACACCTCCATTAGTAAATGAGGCCGCCCACCAGGCGCAAGCACAAAATCCAGCTCGTCGCCCTCGCTATATTGGTGCGAGCGATGCCCCGAGTACTCATACAATACGGAATGTGATCCAAACACCAGCTATCCAAAACAATAACTTTGAGATCAATGGACTGATCTCGATGGTCCAAAACAAAAATTTCCATGGCCTACCCTTAGAGGACCCCCTCGATTATCTCGATGAGTTTGAGAGATTGTGCATGCTCACTCGCATCAATGGAGTGAGTGAAGACGCGTTGAAGCTCAGGCTCTTCCCCTTCTCTCTTGGGCACAGAGCTCATCAGTGGGAGAAACACCTTCCCAACGGATCCATCACCACTTGGTCGGAGTGCAAGCACCTATTTCTTACCATGTTTTTCTCCAACTCACGGACGGCAAAGCTTAGGAACAACATATCAAATTTTTTCCAGCAGAGCACCGAGTCATTGGCCGAGGCATGGGACACATATAACACCTATCAGTCTTAGTGTCCCCATCATGGTTTCCAGGAGGACCCTATCCTCAGCAACTTCTACCAAGGAGTTCACTCGAGGATACGAATGTTATTGGATACTGCAAGCCACGAGAGCTTTCTGCAACAGGAGATCAACGAGGGAAGAGCGGTAATAGAAAACCTCGCTCTAGCTGATGGATAGTATGATGAGGAGCATGACCGAGCTGTCAGGGGAACTTCTGATTCGGACACATCCGCATGTAAAGAGCTGAAGCAAATCCATGAGAAGCTAGACAAGTTGCTAACGGTCCACACCAAGCAAGTCAATCTTGTGGAGAAGGAAATGGTACAAGAGGGAGAGGAGGAACAACCGGAGGAAATTTGCTTTGTTCAAAATCAAAGTGGATCTAAACTGTGGATCAACTACAAGCAAAACCCGAACTTGAGCTATCAAAGCACAAACATAGCCAACCCACAAGATCAAGTGTATCCACTAAAGCAACAAGCTTGGATACCCAAGGAACAATGGCAGCAGAGCCTGAAGCCAGCACCAGCTCCAACTCAACCTCTGACCACAAAAGAAGACCAACCGGACGTGATGAATATGCTCCAACAAATATTGCAAAGCCAAACCGCCCACCAAGCGGAAATTACCACGAAGTTTGGCAAGGTACATAGCCGAATTGATGCAAGCTATAATGACCTCAACTGTAAGTTTGAAACCCTCAACGCACGACTGAAGTATGTGGAGAGCAACCAAGCATCATCATCCACTAAAGCCACTGGTCAGCTACCCGGAAAAGCTGTTCAAAATCCAAAAGAGTATACGGCTCAGTCAATCACTCTCAGAACTAGCAAAGTGCTCCCATCAGTGATTGGACCGAAGAAGAACGCTGAGGACAACGTTATTCAAGCTGGGGACAGAACAAGCCAAGAATAACACCGGTTGCATACAACTCGGGGATACACCTCGCAGGCCTGAGCAGCGAGGAGAGGCTAATGATGATCTGACTACTGGGAAAACTGCACAACTCAAGGAGAGCCCTCGCTCGCCTGTGCAGCAAGGAGAAGAGCCAGACTGTCCTAACCTGAACATCACAGAAGAAGTTGCACCTGTGGTTGCAACCAAAGCCAAAGCACCTTTCCTTTCACAATTAAAGAAGAATCAAGCGGAGAAACAGAAGGTCTTTTTCGATAAGCAAATGAGCGGTATAGAGCTAAAAATTCCTATCTTGGATGCTTTTGCCTTAATTCCGGAATACAAGAAATTTTTGAAGGACTCGCTTAAGGAACGAGAAGAGGAATGTATGGCTGTTGGGATCCGATCATCTGGATCGGTATTGGAACCAGTTCTCCCACATTAGAGGGAAAATTTCATTGCAGAAAAGTTGAGTGATCTGGGAAGCTTCACACTTCCGCGTGCAGTAGGGCATCTAACTGCTTGGAGCATCCATCAGTTTGATCCTACTAATCACTGCACAAAAGCTGGGGTACTCAAACTTCAAGGATTGCAAAATCTCATTGGTCCTTGCGGACAGAACAACAAGAAAGCCAAGGGGACTGCTCGAGGATGTACCAATAAGTGTTGGCAGTGTGCTGGTTCCTACTGATTTTGTGGTATTATAGATGGATGAAGAACCTACTGATCCACTACTGCTGGGTAGACCTTTCTTGGCGTCATTGGGAGCTTTGATTGATGTGCAGAACAGGACCATTGAACTAAAGGTTTGAGAAGGAGTTGGTATGATGTTCGACCTCAAGGAAGGAAGAAAGAAGCCTACGATCAACGGGCAATGCTTTTAGATTAAAAGAAAAATAGGGGGAATGGACGAGGAAGCAAATGAGGGACCTCTGGTTCCCTTTGCAAACCCATACTAAGAGGAGTATGAAGAGTAAATCTTGTGACTCTAAACAAGCCCACTTGGGAGGGAATCCCATGTCTATCCTTTACTCTTGAAAACTCTTTTTAATTTTGTTTAAAATTAATTCGGTTTTGTTTCATTTTGAGAACAATTTTTGCTATTTTATTGTTGTTGTTATTGGGTATTTGGTATTTTGATCCACATCTCAGGTTCAAGGAACCTTGGCTGCACTCTTGCCAAATTAGAGGAAGTAATGCCCTCATTAAGCCAAGAGCGAGCATGCCTCGCACCTAGTCCTCGGAGGCAACAAAGCAAGGAGTGAGAAAATTTGGCAAAGAACCAGGACCCCTCAGGACATGAGGCCGAGGAAGGTGTGCGAGTAGTGTTCACATTGCCTTGAACACAACTCATGGACCTACTTGCACACCTTAGTATCCTTTTGTAGAAAGTTCTAGTCAAATATGTCTCATTATGATTGAAATGAACTTACTATTCAGTGAAATCTTAAATATGAAGCTTAGTAGTATAAATGCTTTGAATATAGCCTATTTTGATAATGTGGCTAACTGTTTATGGTTTTAGATTTTACCACAAACAAGGAGCTAATCAGGACTCAGAATAGTCAAAGGGAAAGCAACAAGAGCAGTTCAATCTTGGGTTCTTCTGAATGGGTAGTCAGGCCTCGGTTTATGCAGCGAGGAGGATGACCGAAGAGGTTAGCCGAGGAGCACATAAGGACAAAATTTGATTCGGTTCCAGCTCATTCAGTGGGGCCCACAAACTAACAGCTCTGGCGAAAATCTAGGAGAGGTCAATCAAAGTTGGACCAATCCAAGGGCTGAGATTGATCAAGAATTAAAAATTCAAAATCAACGGACGGGATGATGCCAACGTCGAAGACAAATGGAAAGCAACTTGGGAGCTGAAATTTTCTCCTCTCTTCTCCCTAGATTGTCTCCTCAAAGACCTGCAACACTCGCCTATATAAACAACTTCTCCCTCATCAGCTCCCTCATCCGATCTCAAGCACTCAAGCAAACAAAGTCTTTCTCACCGCCGGCGAGTTTCTCCCTCTCTTTCAAAAGTTTGAGTTTTTCCGAAAAAGAACCTTGTCAAGAATTTCTTCCGGAGATAAAAGAAAGGTGAAGGAGTTCCGTAGCAAATTCATGAATGATGCATTGAGAGATGGAAGGAGAGAAAGGGCGGCGGAGTTGGAAGATTCACCGCCGATCCGCCGCAAAAATAGGCCTTGCTGTTTTATCGTTCAATCGACGAGGATGAACTAGGAGTATAGAGGAGGATCAAAATCCCGATAAGAGAAACAATGAGGAAATCGGCGGCTGAACCGATGGACTGGAGATTTGTCCACGGAGAAGGAAGCTCCGCTCAGGCAAAGAAGAAGGGAAAACAGATAGCCTCGCCATCTAGCAGCGAGGATAGTGACAAGAACAGTGAGTATGCTCAACCCTCGGCAATGGACGTCGAGTACGAGAGTGAGGAGAAGCCAAAGAAAAAAGCTGAAAATAAGGAGAAGAAAACGAGGTACCGCAGAGGCATAGAAGATTTGAAGAGGAGCGGGTACTCAGAAAAAGAAGCGAGGAAGGCCTACAAGGCAAGATAGGCAGAAAGGAAAGGGAAGACCACAAGAGAGGCCAACGACTCCAACAAGGCGTATGAAGCTTTGAAGGCGATGGGGATAAAAGATACTTACTTCCTACATTCTGGAACCATGAGGAAATTGGGAATCACTGAGGATGTAGATAGAGTGCTTAGCTCGCTTGGGATTAAGGTTTGCATGTATAGTGTGACGAGTTCTTACATTGAGGAGACGTTGCAATTCCTCGCCACCGTGGATCTTCTTATATACTCAAATTCTGAGACAGCCAAGATTGAGAAGAATGGACCTTGGTATGTAACGTTCATCGTGTACAACAAACTATATGCAGTGACGTTAAAGGAGTTGGATTTGATTTTTGGGTTCAAATCCAGAGACGCGGCGTATCCGGATGTTGGCGAGAATGATACCGACGAGGTATGGAAGATGCTATCATGTTCTAGGGCATATGATTCATCAGGAAGCAAGGGAAGTTGGATCCGCAACCCTGCCATCAAATACGCGAGGAGAGCTATAGCTAATGTGATCTTCGCTAGGCCCTCCACCTCGCCAGTCAACCTCGGGGAGATGCACATGATGGTTATGGCGATGAAGGAGATTGTTGGCACTACTCCGAGTGGGTTGCATATTGATGGAGATGAAGGGAACTCCGGGATGTCATTTGTATTGGCAAAGCACCTCCTCACGTACCACAGAAGAGCAATGATGCAAGCGGAAAGAAAGTCCGGGAAGACGAAGCACATCTACATCGGTGGAGTGGTTGCTCGGATATTGGAAGCAAGGGGAGTGCCTTTAAACACTGCAGATTACAATTGGGCTGCACCCCAATTTATGGACATGCGGTATCTTCAAGGGGTAGGCCTCATTGCTAAAGGCGAGGTTGAAGGGCGAGCTGTGTATAAGTTCGACCATCCAGAGAAGAAAGGCGCCATGATACTTCTGCCTTGCCCAGAATGCATTTTGTTAACCACGATGGAGAACGTGACTTTCACCCCACCCCTCGCGGCTCTACTCGGTGAAAACCAGCGAGAACAGCAACCTCAGCAGGCAGAAGAGGAGACAGATGAGGAAGAAGTGGATCCGTAATCTTACCTTTTCGTGTAGTTCACCGAGAAAAATCAAGGGACAGCAACCAAAGAAGCTCACAAGCGGATTGAGAAACTTCAAAAGTTCGGGAGGTGGCTGCTCAAGAAGGTGAAAGGCCTTAGAAGGGAAATGGAGGAGTGGCTGAGCGAGCGCAATAGGATATGGAGAGCAATTGATGGATTGGAATCATCGTTCAGAGGATCAGCAACTCAGCCTTGCACTCATGACTCGCCACCACCACCGAGGAGACATTCAACCTTGGCAGGTCCTACCTCACACCAAGTGCAAGCGGAGCAACCACAACGCCAATCAATGGACATGACGCGGGTATACAAGCGGTCCGGGAAGAAGAGCCAGAAGCACAGGACAGAACAAGAGCAAAGGCCTCAGCAGGGTCCCTCGCACGCATCCCTCGCCGATCATGACCGCAAGGAGTAATCGGACAGACAGCAGTACGTCTCACCTAGCAAATGAATAGCTCCAAGAGGGTACCCAGACCCTCATAGTTACCCTTTTGAGGATATAAACGCCTTAACAGCTCAATTTTTTGGTTTCTAGGTACCACACTCCAACCCTTTGTACATACATTTCTATTTTCATTGTTTTTCGTTTTGTTTGTCTAGACAACTCTCTCCGACTTCTATGCTTAGAAGGGACCATGTGATTTAAGTTTGGGAGAGGGGTCAAGAGTGTTCTTACATCGTTTCTTGTGATTCTTATTTTCTATTTTATATGCATTCGTCTAGGTTGTAAAAATCTGGTTAGATTTTTCTTTGTGCATTTGCTTGTTGTATTTCATGGCACTTAAGGCATCGAAAAACCATAAAAATTTGAAAAATTTTGAAAATGAAAAAAATAGAGTGATCATGTAGTTGCATCCATTTAGTTTTGTCTTTAGGTTGCATTCACTTAGGATTCATGCATCTGTAGTTGTTTTGTGGGAATGATCTTGATAATGGGCAAAATCTTGATAAGTTAAGCTAAGTAACCTTTGTGAATGCTCTTGATTGGTAGATAGCCGTTTTGGAAATTTTTTGATGGTTTTAGAGTCTTATTTTAGGTTGTTTTGCATCCGTCTAGATAGATTTTCCATTTACTTAGCTCCTTTTAGGTTTGTCTTGCTTTCTTTGCATTTGCATTTGGAGTCTGGAGTTTTATCTAGGAAAAAGGAGCAGAAAAGGAGCTAAAATTGGAGCTAAGGACAATTGGATCAGCTGCTAGGCAAAAAAGATCGTGCAACCTTGGATCGCTACCTCGCGGATAGCAGGGCGAGGACTGCTCAGAACGCTCAAGAAAAGATGCCTCAGTCACCAGCCTCAACCTATCAGTTGCAAGAGAAGATCAATCTCTTCATTNGGAGCTAAGGACAATTGGATCAGCTGCTAGGCAAAAAAGATCGTGCAACCTTGGATCGCTACCTCGCGGATAGCAGGGCGAGGACTGCTCAGAACGCTCAAGAAAAGATGCCTCAGTCACCAGCCTCAACCTATCAGTTGCAAGAGAAGATCAATCTCTTCATTGCAAGGATTACACTCGGACCATTCACTCAGTCTCAACCCACGAGGACCAAGACAAGAATCACTCCTCGGTGCCCAAGCTCGCGCAAGGACTCCGAGGGCAAGACTTGCAGAAATTCCTGGTTGACCAACTTAAGTCGATTTGACCATTAGATTTATGCAAATAACCCTATAAATATCCTCTAATCACTTATGAATAATCTGATGTTTAGCTGAAAAACTCTCTCTATTTTTATTATTTCTTTTAAGCTTTGTTTAAGGTACTTTTTATGATTATTGCTTTATGATTATGCTTTGAAGTTTATAATGAATTAAGTTTATCTTGTTCTTCATCTTTACTTTCTGCAATTTCATTTATGTTTCTTTATGTTTATGCAATCTAGATCATCCATACTCCTCCGCCCTCACACAATAAGGTGCGAGTAGATCCGTGTGGAACTCGAGGATAGGGTGATCGGTGGTGAATCTGTTGATTCCCTCGCTGTTCTAGCCCTGATCTGAACTCCGAACTCTTCTAACTTGGCCAAGCTTGATGGTGATCTCTCCCTGATCAAGAGAGATCTGATTTGGGTCGTGACCTAAGGCTAGCACCGATGGGAGCGGAGACCAAGTGCCTTGTTAGTGATGGCTTGATGTGCCAAAGAAAGATCTAGCATGTGGGTCGGCTGTTAGATGAGTTGGGCTTAGCTTAATGCTTTCGATTCAGCCTGATCGCAGCGAGAGCCGTAATGGATCAGCCGATTTGGATAGGGATATTCACCATGAGAGCGGGTTGATCTAATCTAGTCCCAGTCTAGAGATCGCTCAAAAGAGTTTGGCGAGTCGGGATTGGTGAGTTTATTGCTAATCAACCTTCCTATCCTCTAGATCCTTGCCTTTAATTTAATTTTCATCTTATTGCAATTGTTGTGGTCTGTTTTCATGCCATTTCTTTGTTTTAGTCATTTTCATTCTGTTTTATTTTTGTAACTTTGTGTATTTTGTCCTATTATCTAGTTTGCAAGCTCACCTAAATATCACAATCTATCGTTGTGACAGAATGGTAGGTTACTTGGACTAGGATCTAGTAGTAGATAGGTTGTTTACAAGCATCTCTGAGTATTTGGTTCGACGATTCCCACCTTACTCACCACTATGCTCAACTGATTTGATCTTAGGAGAGAAAAATCCTTTTATCAACAGATCCATTGGAGTTAAAGGAGTGAACTATACACAATCTGAAAAGGTGAGAAGTTAGTAGCAGAATGAATGGAATGATTATAAGCAAACTCAACATGAGGCAGACATTCTTCCCAAGTTCAGATGTTCTTTTTAATTAAAGCACGCAGCAAGGTGGATAAAGTCCTATTAACTACTTTAGTTTGCCCATCAGTTTGTGGATGACAAGTAGTAGAAAACATCAACTTCGTTCCTAACTTAGCCCACAAGGTTTCCCAAAAGTAACGAAAAAACTTAGTATCTCGATCTGAAACAATCGTCCTAGGTATTCCATGCAAGCGTACAACTTCCTTAAAGAACAAATTAGCAACAAGTGTAGCATCATCAGAATTTGTGACAAGGAATGAAGTGTGCCTTCTTAGAAAATCGATCCACTACCACAAAGATAGAATCCTTACCTCTTTTAGTTCTAGGTAACCCAAGGACAAAGTCCATTGAGATATTAGTCCAAGGCTCACTCAGAATAGGTAAAGGAAGATACTTACCTTGGGGTTGGAATTTAGACTTAGCTTGCTTACAAGTTACAAACCTTGCACAAACTCGTTCGACATCTCTTTTTATATGCGGCCAGCGGAAATGTTTTTTCAAGATAGCCATGATTTTGGCAACTCCAAAATGCCCCATATGGCCTCCTCCATGTGATTGTCTGACCAAAAGTTCTCTTAAAGAACAATTAAGAATGAATAATTTATTTTCATAAAATAGAAAACCCTTATGAAGATAGAATTTTCCATACACATGCTTCTCACAAGACCTGAACACATCTTTAAAGTCAAGGTCAGATTCACAAAGCTCTTTAATGTGTTCAAAACCAAGATCCTTAGCATCAATAGTAGAAAGTAGCGCATATCTTCTGGACAACACATCAGCCAAAACGTTTTCCTTTTATTGTTTATACCGGATGACATATGGAAATGTCTCAATGAATCACATCCAACAAGCATGGCGTTTGTTCAGCTTTTGTTGGCCCTTTAAGTGCTTCAAAGACTCATGATCCATATGGATTACAAACTCCTTTGGCCAAAGATAATGTTGCCATGTTTGCAAAGCTCTAACTAAAGCATATAACTCCTTGTCATAAGTCGGATAGTTTAGAGTTGATCCTCCAAGCTTCTCACTAAAGTAAGCGATTGGCTTCCTCTTTTGCATAAGCACAGCTCCAATACCTACACCAGATGCATCACATTCAATCTCAAAAGTTTCAAGAAAATCAGTTAATGATAAGAGTGGTGCATTAGTGAGTTTCTCTTTAAGTTGTTGGAATGTGTTCTCTTGAGCTTCTCCCCATTTGAATTCAGCGTCTTTCTTGATTACTTCAGTAAGTGGAGCAGCAATGGTGCTGAAATCACGAACAAATCGTCTATAGAACCCAGCAAGGCCATGGAAACTTTGAACTTCTCCCACGGTTTTAGGACTTGGCCATTCTCTGATTGCTCTCACTTTCTCTTCGTCCACTTGAATACCCTATGCACTCACAATAAAGCCTAGAGACACAAGGTTATCCGAACAAAAAGTGCATTTCTTCAAGTTAGCATATAGCTTTTCCTTTCTTAGTACACCTAAAACAGATTTCAGATGTTCAATGTGTTCTTCCAAGCTTTTGCTAAAAATCAGAATGTCATCAAAGTAGACAACCACAAACAAACCAATGAAAGGTCGCAAAACATGATTCATTAACCTCATGAACATGTTTGGTGTGTTAGTTAATCCAAAAGGCATGACTAACCACTCATAAAGACCATACTTTGTTTTAAAAGCAGTTTTCCATTCATCACCCTCTTTCATTCGAATTTGGTGATATCCACTTCTAAGATCAATTTTAGCAAAGACACAAGAACCATGAAGCTCATCTAGCATATCATCTAAACGAGGAATATGGTGTCTATACTTTACCATGATATTGTTGACAGATCTACAATCAACACACATGCGCCAAGTTCCATCCTTCTTAGGAACTAGCAAAACTGGCATGGCACATGGACTTATGCTCTCACGGATATATCCTTTCTCCATCAGCTCACTCACTTGCCTTTGCAACTCCTTGGTCTCTTCTAGATCGGTTCTATAATCTGGCTGGTTTGGAATGGATGCTCCAGGTACAAAATCTATATGATGCTCAATCGCACGGATTGGAGGTAAACCACTATGGTTCTCATCCGGAAATACATCTCAAAATCCTGCAACAAAGAAGAGACACCAGGAGGTAGATCGGAGTTAAGGTTAGTAGCAATTCTAACAGCCTCTTTGTACATAAGTACAAACATAGGTTGATATGAAACCAAAGCTTTCTTTATCTCACTCGATCTCACAAAGAAATTTTGGTGTTTTCTCTCTTTTCTCTCTTTTTGTGTTTCACTCTTTGGCTCACTGAAAACTCTCTCCTCACGTTGATTAAGAAGCAAATAATCTTGGTAGATCTCATTAGGAGTCATAGGAACAAGCGTAATAGTTTTTCCCTTATAACCAAACGAATGCTTGTTGGTGTGATAAGATGGTTTTTTGGCCTATGCTATCAAATCATTCAGGGTAGTGATAAGCAAGTGGGTTGTCGAACCAATACTCAGTGAATGCAAGTAAACAACTTATCTAGTATTAAATTCTAGTTCAGATAACCTACCGATCTGTCACAAAGGTAAGTCATATTTCTAGTGAGCTCTTAAACTAGCATATAGGACAAAATTCACTACGAGACAAAATAAAAACAGAGCAAGCTAATAAAAAACAAGGAAATGATCACAAAACAGAGACAGATAATGATAATGGATAGATCTAGAATACTAAACACGAATCTAGAGGATAGGAGGTGATTGATCGGCGGTGAACTCGCCGATACAACCTCGCCAAGCTATATACGACGATCTCTAGATCCGGACAAGCTAGGTCCACTCATTCTCATGGAGAAGACCCCTTTCCGATCCGGCTGATCCATTACGACACTAGCCGCGATCATGCCGGATCAAAACCCTAAAGTCCAGCCCAATACATCTAATGATTTAATCCATATACAAGATCTCTCCTCGGTGGATCAATACCATCTCTCATATGACACTTGGTCTCTGATTCCCTTAGCGCTAGCTTTGGGTTGCGGCCCAAATCAGATCTCTCTTGATCAGAGAGAGATCAGATCTATTTTATGTTCGCTAGGCGAGTGGATCGGAGATTTCACCTTCGATCTCCCTATCCTCGAGATCCACAAGGATCTACTCACTTCTCATGATTTGAGAGTGGAGGATCAAAGGAGATTTCATCCTCATAAACATAAACAGCAATAAGAAAATAAACAGTAGAAAGTAAAGATGAAGATCAAATAACTTAATGCATTAAACTTGAATTAGATTCAACAAAGTACCTTAACAAGCAATGAAGAAAAGCAACAACGAAAATAGAGAGAGTTTTTGCTAAAATATCAGATAAAATGATAAGAGAGTGATTAGAGGGTATTTATAGGGTCATTTGCATAACCCTAATGGTCAAACCGACCTAAGTCAGTCAACCAAATTCTTGCCCTCGGAGTCCTTGGGCAAGCTTGGGCACCGAGGGGTGCTTTTAATCTTGGTCCTCGGGGTAGAAGGTCGAGGCTTGGCTGCGAGGTGAGATCTTCTCCACAAGGGTGAGGTATTTATGTCATCCTCGCGGTCTACACACGAGGCAATAGTGCGAGGCAAGGTTCTTCAGTCAGTCCTCGCCCTTGGTAGTGTGAGGCTAAGGTGCGAGGGAGTCTAAACTTTGCCTTCTCTGCTTCTTTGTTTATCCAAGTCTTCCTAACTTTGCCTGCCCCATTCCTTGCATCCATTTGGCCCCAAAATGCTCCTTAAAACACCTAAATCCGCTCCATATGCAAAATGTATGGTATGCAAGTGCAAAACATGAAAATTACCCTAAAAGTACTCTGGAATGATGCAAATGCTATGATATGGATGGAAAATGACTCTAAATATGGTCCTAAAAAGCGTTAAAAAATCTAGACATATCAGCTCCCCCAAACTTAGATCTTGCTTGGCCTCAAG
>OVBA01003673.1:0-26771 GCA_900406435.1 Lepidium aucheri | reverse complement strand
AGAGATGAATCGGCGCTGATATTAGTCAGTTATATAGGAGGCATGACATGACTTTAGGGTTAGGTTGCAAACCCTTATTTTCTCTAACAAATCNTCTAACAAATCCTTTTTTTCATTCAAAATTTGAATCTTCTCCCCTTGATGAGACTTATGGGCCACGAAATTGAGTTTTCAAAACTCAAGTTTTGGATCTCAAGTTTGGGTCTCACACGCAGTCTGAACAAGAAAGAGCCATTTTGGTCAAGTGGAATTATGGCATCGGATTATTGTTGAACCGTTAGATGCTTCTTGTTCAATAGAGCTGTTGGAATAAATGAGCAAAGAGTTGTTGCCTTTGATTTGGTTACAACCAAGGCATTGGTATTGAGATAAATAGGTTAAGTGTGAGTTAAGGAAGTTTTACTTGAGCCACAAGGAAGACTCACACTTAACCAAATGCGGAATGGGTTTGTGTGTAACCAAACACATCAATAATGTATGTAGCCAAACATACTTATGTATCAGCCCAATCCGACCGTTGGAAGCTTTGGAAGCTAGCCAAAGTCACGTGTGGACTTAAGCAAGAGGAGCCAACCATTGTGTAAAGTCACTTTCACCCTCGGGATTGATGTGGATCGAATATTTCCTCTTATAGAACACAAAAGATATTTTTTGTGTACATAATTTTTTATTCATTATTTTTGTGGGTATGCCCTAGTAGGTTCACGTGTATAAATATGTAGTCTTGTAAATCATTTCAAGTTAAGAGACAATAAAATCTCTCTCTTCACAATCTCTCTCTAATCTTCGGCCTTATGGCCAACAAATCTCCAAATCTCTCTAAATCTCCAAATCTCTCAATCCTTTTAATCTCCAACTCAAATCTCTTCCATTCTCTTTTGTACTTTTGCAAAATCTCACAGGTCTATGATCTCCACCCCCTCGTGAATCCCTTTTTCTTATTCGTTTTTTAGTTTTGTGCACTACTTGAATTTCTATTTCCACAGCCCTTTGTTATGTTGCTTTCTTTTCACTTCACTTTGCTATGTTGCTTTGCTTTCACTGCACTTTGTTGTTGTAACTTTGATTTCTCTGCACTTTGTTATGTTGCTTTTAAATTTCTTAATTAGATCTATTTTTTGCTTATTTGATTTTTATTTTTGTTTTCCGTTGTTCAAATTGCTCATTTAGGCTGATTGATAACAAACCATTGAATTGACTTGGCTTGAATTAGAGTAGTTTATCAGATTGTGATTGCTAATTGCACTTCCACTTGGAATGAAACCTATTATACTACATCGACATCTTAGTGTAATAGGATTTAACAAATAGGGTAAAAGCATGTTATCAATAGTATCCAGAAGTAGATTTCTGACTATCAGGGCAAGATGCCCAGTCAGAATCTGGAAAACCAAACAATTTTAAATCTGAAGATGCAAAGTAGAAGAGACCTTTTCCAATAGTACCTTTCATATATTGTATAACTCGATGTGCAACATGTAAAAGAGGCACATGGGGAGAAGATGTGAACTGACACAGCTTGTGAACTGCATATGTTATATCCGATCATGTAAAAGTTAGATATAACAATTTACCAACCAATCTTCTATATTATTGTGCAACATCTAGTAAATCTCCATCATCCTTGAACAGTTTCAAATTTGGTTCCATAGATACAGAGAAAGCTTTGCAACCAAGCAGACATGTCTCATTTAGCAGCTCTAATGCATATTTTCGTTGGAAAAGTGCTATACCAATAGAGTTTCGAGGCACTTCAAGACCAAAGAAATACGAAAGTGAACCCAAATCACGTAGTTTAAAAGTTCATTGTAATGTAGCTTTCAATAAATCAGTGGCTTGGTCGAACTGCTAGCTATTATAATGTCATCGATATATACTAAAATAGCCATATAAACATTACTAGAATGCTTGATGAAGAGAGTGTGATCACCTAACGATTTTCTGAATCCCGATTTTTCAATGAATGTGAAAATTTTAAGAATCATTGTCGTGAGGTTTGCTTGAGACCATAGAGTGATATGTTGATTTTGCAAACAACATTAGGAGGGAAAGATTCCCCCTCTTTTGGTGAGTATCCAGAAGGTAAATTCATGTAGATCTCTTCTTTCAAATCACCATTCAAGAAGGCATTTGAAATATCTAGTTATGTAAAGGACTATCCTTTAGCTCTAGCCACTGCAATTAATAATTTCATTGTGGCAAGCTTAGCTACTGAGGAAAATGTGTCATCAAAATCAAGTCCTGCTTTATGTGTATAACCCTTTGCCACAATTCAAGCTTTGTATCGCTCTAAACTCCCATCTGCATTCAACTTCACCTTATACACCCATTTACAACCAACTAGACGCTTCCTTGAAGGTAAAGAACAAATCTCCCACGTACAATTATCATCAAGAGCCTTAATCTCAACCTTCATCGCTTCACACCATTCCTTAATTGCTTTAGCAACCTGGTATGTATGCGTTTCTAGAATCTTGATCATAGCGTTGATGAATATCATATACAAGCCAGATAAGATAGAATATGATAAAACATGAGATAAAAGATGAGCAGTGGACGCAGTAACAACACTACATTCATAATCTTAAAGGTATATAGGAGGTTTAGACACTATGCGAGAAGATGATAACTTGTCTACAGCAGGTGATTGAGGTGAACTAGCTACATTCTGAGGCTGGATTTCTGGAAAGAATTTAGATCTTGCAGTTGATAGTGTTATGTCTTGGTGGAAAGGAAATAGATCTTCATAAAACACTAACATGACTGGAGATGAATGTGACATTATTCTCAAGATCAAGTAGCTTTATATCCTTTGTACCCAAAATTATAACCCAAAAAAACACATACGCTAGATCTCTCTTGAAATTTATATCTGCCTTTTGATGATGTTGATGTATAACATAAACAACCAAAAGTCTTCAAATTTGTGTACTCAGTTGGCTTATTCAGCAACATTTCATAGGAAGTTTTATTAGAAATGACCTGGGAAGAAATCTAGTTTACGAGGAATACGGCAGTGAGGAAATAAATCTCCCCAAAAGAGAGAGGCACCTGTGATTGGAAGAGAAGAGCCCTAATAACGTTGAGAATGTATTGGTTTTCTTTCTACAACAAAATTTTGCTCAGGTGTCTCCGGGCAGGAATGATGAGACACAATGCTTTTTTCTTGGTATAATGTTTCAAATTTTAGTTTAGGTGCATTATCAGATCTCACTACCTCAATTCATAGATTACAGGATCGAAACTTGGCTCTGATATTATATTAGTAAAATGATAAGAATAGAAGTAGTTTTGTGAATAAGAACAAGCTCGAGAAAAGCTTTCAATGGAGAGCGGAAAAGAAAATGAATATTTCTGTTATTAGAAAAGTGTGTTAAATCACACATATACAATTGATTTTTTATTTGTTGTTTCCGGAACAAATCGGTTGTACAAATCAATAGCTAAACCGTAATAAACCGATTCACAATTATCTTTTTTAAAACACGGTAAAAATGGAAGCCCAATTCAATTCACACAGATCCTTCACGGTAAAAATGGAAGCCCAATTCAATCCACACAGATCCTTCAATAATATCTTTTGACTGAGGAAACATGATCGAGAAACTTATAAACACAAAAATAAGCTATCCATCGATCATTGATTGCAGAGGAGCCGCGAAAGAGACAACTGCAAATCTAATCTCAATCCAATTCAGGTTTATCCATCTCTTTCTCTCTCTGAGCTACTTCTGAAACGCTCTGATCAATTTGTTTCTGAATTTTCAATTTTTGAAAATGTTGTCTTTTAATTAGCTTCCTTTATATTCGATTTCCAGCTGTTAAGGATTTAGTTTAGCGATAAGCTGTATCAGTTAAAGAATCAATTTCGTATTTTTCATCATCCTTTTAGTGATTTTGGGTATTCATTTTTCCTTTGAGGTGCAGGGTTGTTGTTATCTTCACGAATGACGACTTCTGTCTGCCCGTTCTCGAAAGCTGCTCGTCCTGACGATGCCTCTTCTCGAAAGCAAGGCGAAGTAACGGCTTCTGGTTGCCCTTTTTCTAAAGCTGCTCGTCCCGACGATGCCTCTTCTCCAAAACAAGGCGAAGTGACGGTTTCTGGTTGCCCTTTCTCTAAAGCTGCTCGTCCTGATGATGCTTCTGCCCGAAAGGAAGGTGAAATTGCGAGTAAAGGATGTCCGGAAGACAAAGAAATATTGAATAACGACTCCACTAATTCTGCAACAGTGCCTGCCAAGTGCCCGTTTGGTTATGACTCCCAAACATTCAAGCTTGGGCCTTTTAGCTGTATGCTATGTCAAGCACTTCTATATGAGAGCAGTAGATGTGTGCCTTGCACACATGTGTTCTGCAAGTAAGCCCTAGTTTTTCCGTTTTTTGGCTCATGATTGATGGTGATTGGGTCTACTTTTAGTAAAATTTGTTCTTTCTTGAATACAGAGTTTGCGTATCACGGTTTAAGGACTGCCCACTATGCGGTGCTGACATTGAAAGTATTGAAGCTGATGAAAGTCTTCAAAAGATGGTTGATCAATTTATTGAAGGCCATGCCAGAATTAAGAGACCTGTTGTTAATGGCACAGAGAAAGAAGAGATCGAAAATGATAAGAAAAAAGTGATTTACGCGGATGTTTCCATGGAAAGAGGTTCTTTCTTGGTACAACAAGCCATGAGGGTGAGTTCTATCTCTAGATTTTGTTGACCTAAAACGTAAGATATTCTGTTTTGACCTCTTACATTCTTTATGATGTCCTGCTGTTGAGTTCTGCTTATTATCTTTGTTCTTATTCGACCTGTATGTGCAGGCATTTAGTGCCCAGAATTATGAAAGTGCTAAATCGAGGTTGGCAATGTGTTGCGAGGACATTAGGGATCAACTAGGGAGGGAGGGCAATACACCAGAATTGTGTTCTCAGCTTGGTGCAGTCCTTGGCATGCTCGGCGACTGCAGGTATGCTCATTGTCTTCTTTTATACCCGAGTTTTTTTTTCCTGACATATATCCATTCTTGAGTTTCTGTTAACAAATAAGATTCAGCATACAACAGTGCTTTTGTATGTGGTCACCAATATTGTCTGTTATCATCCTTAGGCTGATTATAGACACTTTGTTGTTCATATGTGGTTTTCTAAAGTTGGAGTTTCTCAAATGTCTTGCCTGCCCTTTGCAGTTTCTTCAAATGATAGATGAAGTTTCTGGATATTAGATGCATATGAAAGAAGCCATCAGTAGTAAAATACTGGATGTTGCGTTCTGGAATCTGGTTGTTAATTTCATCTTGCTGGAAAGATGTCAAATTTTTTGGTGCTTAGGGTTGTGGATATACCAATAGTTGGAATTGTTTTCATTTTAACTTTTGCTATCCTCTTCTCACTTGCGTACACTTTTTTGTGTGCCTCAATGAATCATTCCGAATAGAGATAAACGAGAGCTACACAGTACATGTATTGTTCAGTATACCTCCATTGTACACAATTTTTCCCCTCTTGAACTACTCTATCTTGGCCAAAATGTTTGATCTTCTGTATGGTGTGGTGAAAGCTTTTTCAGAGTCTTAGGTTTGAAAAATATCTGAATTTGTTTGTGTTGCGCAGCCGAGCAATGGGAGACTCAAACTCTGCAGTCAAACATTTCGAAGAGAGTATTGAATTCCTTATGAAATTGCCAATGAAGGATTTGGAGGTCTTAGCACATTGATACTTCTGTATTATGTATCACGCAAACTTTCTCCATTCTGTAACAATTTTTTCTAAATTGCAGATTACGCATACACTTTCTGTCTCACTCAATAAGATAGGCGATCTTAAATATTATGACGAAGATCTACAAGCTGCAAGGTCGTATTACGTTCGTGCTTTAAATGTTAGACGTGATGCAATGAAGAATCACCCACATTCTCCTACACAAGTAAGTATGCCTACATGCTAAGTCAGTTTTGCTCGTCTTTGTTTGTTCCAGTGATTTTTAGTTGAACTGGCTACTCTTAGACTCTATACACATTTCAAGGTCTCGCAGAATGAACTCTGGTGTTAGTACGTTAATGTAGCATGAATGAAGGCTTATTCGTAGATTGTAAGCTCTCACTCTAGAGGCACATAGCGTTTCTTGATACGATTTTTTCTTCTTATTCTTCATTTGGGTCCAAGCAAATTGCATTTGAAAGCACGAAAAGATGTAGATGTTAACATAAGCTGTGTTAGGATCGAGGATCTGAAACAGGATGTTAGTGAATAGAAAATACTTGTTCTCATTGTGTTCAAGCAGGTGTTTTTGTCCTCTCTTGCTATTTTAATCATTTGTTACTTTACAATGAATTTTTAGATAACTTCTCTAAACAAACTTGGTGGATTTATTCAAGTCAGTTTCTAGTTTGTTGCTTGGGTTGCTTTGAGGTTTAAGTGACTTGTTGGGATGGAAGTATGCTTGGATAAAGTGTCATTTAATCTGGAGGTAGAGTTACTGTCTCTTCGAAAACTGTAACTATAGTATGGGCATTGTAATGGGTTTATTGTGTTGGTTGGAAATCTTCTCTTTGGTGTTCTTATTTTCTACTTGATTTCTTGCCTAGAGAGGTTGGAATTGAAGACAGTAAACAAGGTTTGTCCAGAAGTAGCAACTGAGTTTGATTGTGATTTCTTCATTCTTTTTTGTAGATTCTGGATGTGGCAGTTTCGTTAGCCAAAGTTGCGGATATAGACAGGAGTCTACAAAATGAAGATGCAGCCACAGATGGTTTCAAGGAAGGCATGAAACTGCTGGAATCTTTAAAACTGGACTCTGAGGATTCTGCACTTGAACAACGAGTAAGATTCTTCCATTGCATCCTTCTTTTGATCTTCTCTAAAGCTAGTGAATGTTGGTGGAATTTTATCTGACAATTTAATCTTATGATGCATGCAGCGGCTCTCTGTGCTGGAGTTTCTGAAGAAGCAAGTAGAGAAGCCTGAACAATTTGCAGAAACTGCCGTCTAAACCAATAAAGGCTTATGTACGTATATATATATAAATAGACTCTAGACCTAAGCTCTCCTACTGTCTCATTGTGTTGAATAAAAGAACAAGAAAGCAAAAGGTGTAGTATTTGCGCTTTAAGGGTCAAAGAAACAGAATGCTGTGTATGGTGTGATGGTTTCAATGCACTACTCTTGCAATGTTGAGCATGAGAAAATATAATTGTACTCTTGTGAACTTGAGAAAAAGCTGTTTATAATTTAAGAGATCGTTTGACAAAAAACAAATATATATATATATATATATATATCTAAGAGATCGTAATTGGCCGAACTACTTTTTCTTCTCCATTGTAAAACGAGAAGACTGAACAGAGAGATCGACGCATCTTTGCTTTGATATAATAGGAGAGTATGCCTCTGAAGCACGCACGTAGCTGCGAACTCACTCACCTATATACAGATCATGAATTTGCAGATTTCAGCTTTTGTTTTGTTTATAACTACAATTTTAATATAAACTGAAGCGATTACACTTTGTTCTACTACTTTTCAATCTGGAGGATTATGAGGGTAAAAGACATCATCTTATGAGATTAGATAAAATATTTTCTAAAAGGACGGACTGAATATATGCTAACATCTTTAGTGTTTTGAATGTCTACAAAACACACCCCAATGAAGCGAAGGCTCACAGATAATAGATATAGCCCATAGATATTACATAGCCTATGAAAAGCAAGAAATTCTTTTGTTTATGAAAGGGTGGAGTTTGACGTGTGTGAACTGATTTCTATAGCTATTGAAGATGCTGAGGAATGGAAGAATTGTCAAAATCCGCTGGAGAGAATACAGCCCTCCAACGTCACGTGAGATCCGAGCTCAAATGTAATTCAGATGGTGCTTGGATAAGGACAACAAATGTGGCGGCTTAGGATGGCTGTTTAGAGACTAGTTTGGACAGGTACCTTGGGCAGGTGCTAACCAAGCCGGTGATAGAGATCGAGCTGGAAGCCTTCAGGTAGATGTTAAGAGATTATAATAAAAAAAGTGAAGAACACAATTTGTATTTCTCTCAATATCAATGGAAGGTTCATATACAACCATAAAATGTCTAAATGAATGAGAGAATAAACTCTTCTCAGTATATAACAGAGAAATTACAAAGACCGCATTAAAACAGAATCAGTTAACTAACTAATTGTCTCCATCGATTTCTCCACATCCTCAATCCATCATGATTCAATCAACAATCCTTAGACTTCTTGTTAGTTAGCAGCTTCTTCCCTCACTTGTGTCATGTATGCCTTCCAAGACATATCAACTATCCTCCGGTTTGAAGATAGCTTATCCTCAAGCTAGAAAGAGGAAAATTGTTCGAATCAAATCGTGTATCTCGATCCAGCTGTTCTCATGGCTAGGAAACCCTTTCCAATCAATCAACACTTCCAAATTACTCTTAGAATTGTAGTGAGTGTCCTTGATATCGTGAGGAATAACAATGATCTCAACATCATCATTCAAAGAGATAGGTAATGAATTAACCTTATGATGCAATCCCAACACCGATTTAAGAAGAGACACATAAAAATCGGGTGAATACGAGAGGTTGGAGGCAGAGACAGGTGGTAAGCAACCTTACCAATGCGCTCAGCGATCAAAAATGGACCATAATATTTTGCAAATAACTTCTGGCATATGTGCTTAGTGGCTAACTGTTGACGGTAAGGCCTCAACTTGATAAACATAGAATCACCCACCTTGAATTCCAATCACGTTGATGCTTATCTGCAACATTTTTCGTCACATCTTGAGCTCGTTCCACATATTTAATCTCTCACAACATATGATCTCGTTCCTACAAAGATTTTTTCCATGTCAAAGTTAGCCGTAGATCCCATTTCAAAGGGTAAAATGGTAGGAAGGTTACGACCATATACTTCTTTGAAGGGAGTCGTGTGTAAAGTAGTATGGTAAGAGGAGTTATACCAATACTCAGCCCAATGAAGAAATGAAAACCATTTTCTAGGATGAGCAGAAGTGACGCATCTGAGATAAGTTCCAGGACTTTAGATTGGCCATCTGACTCTAGATGATAGGTTGTTGTGAATCGAAGTTTGGTATTTGCTAGTGTGTGGCACTCTCCTCTAAAAGAGCTCTGAAAGATTTTGTCACGGTCTGTAACAATAGACTTAGGACCCCATCTAAACGAATTATCTCTTAAAAAAAACATCAACGCCACATTTGCAGCACAGAACGTGTGTTTTAGACCAATAAAATGAGTAAATTTACTGAGGCGATCCACCACAACCAATATAACGTTTACTCTACCAGAAAATGGAATACCTTTAGTGAAGTCCATGGTAATATGTGACCAAATCTAATCAGGAATAGGTAACGGCTGCAACAAACCTGCAATACTTGAAGTACTATACTTGTAAATCTAACAGGTAATACACTCGATTATGTACTTTTCCATAATTGTTTTTATGCCTCTCCAATGAAATTGAGTTTGTAAGCGCTTTAATGTCTTTAAAAACGCATGTGTGACCATGCATGAATGAGTCATGGTATTCCGTTAATAACAGCCGAATGAAAATAGAATTGTTAGGAAGAAACAATCTGCTTTTGTAAAAGAGATGGTTGTCACGAATGCAGTAAGTAGCAGAAGAAAATTGTCCACAATGAATTTGAGATATGAGTTAAGAAATCTCTGAACTAGCTTCTGTTTCCCAATAAATCTTATGAACATCCAAGGATTTGGGAAGAGCCATAGCCAATAATGCAGGGTTACTGATCTGTTCTCGAGGAATCATATAGAGCGAGAGATCATATGCAGTCTTATTCTCAATACCAGGCTTGTAATCAATAGAAAAATCAACCAACAACTTAGTGTCATGTTGCTCTAGAAGCAACTTCACACTCCTTTGATCAGTAAGCACTATGAACCTACAACCGAAAATATAGTATTTCTTTTTTATAACTGCATGAACTATAGCCATGAGCTATCTCTCATAAACTGGCATGCATTGTTCTTTTTCAATCAAACCATGGCTAAAGTAGGTAATTGGATTATTTTCTTGCATAAGTACAACACCAACTCCACAACCTAAAGCATCAGATTCCACTATGAACTATTTAGTAAAATCTGGCAACACTAACACATGATCTTCTGTCATTGCTTTCTTTAGGGTATCAAAAGCTAACTCAGCCTCATTCCTCCAAACAAATTGTTCTTTCTTCAGCAATGTAGTAAGATGTTTGACAATTGGGCCATAATGCCTTACAAACTGTCGGTACTACCCGTTAAGTCCCGAAATCCACACAGAGCTTTAATGTTTATAGGGATAAGCCTGTTAACCATAGCCTCATTCTTACTTGGGTCAGTGAAGACACCTTCCACTGTAATTATATGTCCTAAATACTCGATTTTGTCTTGCACAAAAGAACATTTCTTCTGGTTGGCATACAATAATTGGTCTTGCATAACCTGAAACACTTTTTTAAGATGTTCTGTAAGCTGAGTCAAGGAGGAACTGTAGACCGAATATCATCGAAGAATATGAGTACATATATGCGGAGGAGTGGCCTAAGCAACTCATTCATCATACTATGGAATATGGTTGTAGCATTAGTCAAGCTGAAAAGCACAACTAAGAGCTCGTAATGACCATCCACTGTACTGAATGATGTCTTTTCTATATCAACTTCTCAAATTCTTATTTGATGATAACAAGAGCAAAAATCAAGCTTGGAGAAGACGCATGAGCCTTTTAACTCATTAAGAAGCTGGTTAATAACAGGGTTGGGGAACTTTTCAGGGATTGTAACTCGATTTATGGCGTTGAGATCAACATAGAACCACCAAGTCGTGTCTTTCTTCTTTACTAACAAGACTGAACTTGAGAAAGGATTGTGGCTTGGGCGCATGATACCTTTTCCAAGCATACATTTTTCACTTGTTTTTCCATTTCTTCCTTTTGGGCGTGAGGGTATCTATAAGGTCTGATACTCATCACATTAGTATGAGGTAACAAGTCAATGACATGTTCTCAGCCATGGATAGGAGATAAGCCTTATGGTTCACCGAAAAGGTTCTAAAAATGGTTCAAAATAGAGGTGACAATATTAGGTATCAAATAATTCTTGACAGTATAAGTGAATTCAATAAGAGGCAAGCTTCTTTCTTGTGGTAAAAAGACTGAGGATTGAACTAAAGTAGCTCATAAAAGAGGGTTAAGATCATGAAGTGTTGAATCACCATAGAGAGTAACCTTCTGACCCTTATAGTTGAATCCAAACTTCTGAGTGTCAAAGTTAACATCATAGTCACCAAGAGTACGAAGCCATTGAACCCCAAGTATCACATATGCACTTCCTAGTTCGAAAGATATAAAATTTGACTCAAAAGATAAGTGTGCAAGAGCAAATTTAACTCCTCTGCAAATACCATATCCTTTAACCATAACACCATTACCCAAGGAAACTTCACATTTGGACGAAAATCGAGATTTGCGTCCATCCTTCTTTACTATATCAGGTGTGATAAAATTATGTGTAGCCCCACTGTCTAACATAACTACCACATCAACCTTTCCGATACGACCTTGCAGCTTAGTTATAGTAGGAGTTTCCTCACCCAAAAAGGCTCTAGGGGAGAGATGCATACATGTTGCTTTTAAAATAATCTTTTTCTTGTAGTCTTCTCCACTATAACCATCTTCAATCAAAACTTCATAAACAATCAACATCACTTGTAGTTAACTGACTGAACAATTGTGGCGAGGACCATATGGACCATATATCACACTTGAAACATAACATGTTCTTCCTTTTTTCTTCATACTCTGCACGAGAAAGGTTTCTCCGGCCTTTACTCTTAGATGTAGTCACAGAAAAGGACAAGAAGCACTTGATCCAACATCACATGAACAAGCATCGAAATTTTCCTGAAACGAGAGGTTGAGATGCTTGTTCACCAACTAACAAGGCATCACTTATAATTTGTGCCATAACATCAGGAGCCATGTCTAATACCAAACTTATCATCTCAGGTAAACTCTGAGGCTTAAGCATCTTGTTAAGTATCTGTAATTCTGGTTTCAAGCCTTTCTTGAAGATAGCAAGCAGATGTCTATCAGAAAGGTCTGATATTGGAGATAATCTCTAAAAAAATTCCATATAATATTCAATAGATTCATGTTGAACTAGAGTAAAGAGATGACCTACGGGTAAATACACTAAGATATCTACCAAAACATAAGATAAATTTGGATCAGAAATCCTCCTAGTCTATAGAGGGAACTCGACTAACTTCCCTTCCAAACCAACTAAGAACTTTACCAGATAAACTCAACAATACAAGCTTGAATTTTTCTGAATCAGAGTACTTGCCAAGTTCAAAGAACCTCTTAACTAAACTTAACCAAGTATGAGCATTTGTTCCTTCAAAGATTGGTAACTCTATCTTGCGTAACAGAGTATCCTTATTTGTGATCGCAAAAGCAACACCAACAGTTGCACGATCAACAGCAAGAACAGGTAAAGGTAGTACATGATCACGTACCTTAGGAATCAAAAAGGTGAAATTGGAAGCCACATCGTGTTGTTGCTGCGGTGGTCTCTGAGAGCGGAGCTATTGGAGAATTGAAGCAACTGTGTACTCACCGAATTGTGGCACTCCTCCGCTTATTTTCGCAAATCTTGTAACTCAGTTTCAACAACACTAAAAATTTGTGCATCAACCTCACCAATATGAGCTTCAATATCACCATTAGACGTTATATTTGAAGATAGAGTAACAACAAGCATTTGAAGTTGGCTCAACTACACCAATTGTTAAGATATTTGTATAGAAAAGTGAAGAACACAATTTGTATTTCTCTCAATATGAATGGAAGTTTCAAATACAATCACAAAATGCTTGAATGAATGAGAGAACAAACTTTTTTCTGTATGTAATAGAGGAGTTACAAAAACCGTGTAAAAGCAAAATCAATTAACTAACTAATTGTGTACGCTGATCTGTCCATGTCCTCAATCCATCATGATTCAATCAACATTCCTTAGACTTCTCGTTAGTTACCAGCTTCTTCCCTGACTTGTGTCTCATGTATGCCTTCCAAAACATATCAGTAAGCTATCAAATATTCCACACTATTGCTCGGCTATCACTCCATAAAGTCTGAAACATATACAGTGTCTATCATCGAGGCACTTCGAAATGAGGAGGAATGACCTATTTTAAAACCAATGATATTAATAGCCTCCTAGCCTAATCTTAGAGATTTTCGAAGCACAAGGAAAGTAATATAGCTGCACACTACGTAGTAAACCTTCGTATATTGGGTTTCGGTTCGTGTTTGGGTTTTTTCGGGTTCGGGTTTTTGGGTCTAGTAATTTATGACCCATTTGGGTATTTCTACTTTTTCGGTTTGGTTTGTTTTGGGTATAGATCAGGTTTGGGTTGGGGTATTTATATATAAAAATTCGAGAAAACTGTGGATTAAACTTTGAATTTACAAAATTCGGTTGACTTAACTACGAATTCTGAATCTAGTCAATTAAACTACTAATTTACTATTGACTTTGAAAAAACACTAAAGTTTGGGTTGACTCGCCCAATTGAACATTTCGAAAATCCCAAATTTTAAATTTCTCAAAATTCGAGAGCCAAACCGATTTTTAAAAGTTCGATTTAGTTCTTATCTTCATTTTAATGAACCCTTAAGCTTGCTTTTTTACATTCTTTCAAAAATTAGCTCAAATTTGAGTTTATTTAACACATATATCCATAAATTTGAAGCTCAAATTTGAACTTATTTTTAAAAGAAAAGAGAAAAGCAAGCTTAGGGGTTCTTTAAAACGAAGATAAGAACTAAACCGAACTTTCAAAAATTAGTTTGGCTTTCGAATTTTGAGAAATCTTAAATTTGGGATTTTTAGAATGTTCAATTGGCCGAGCCAACCCAAACTTTAGTGTTTTTTTAAGTCAACAGTAAATTAGTAGTTTAATTGACCAGATCAGGAGTTCAAAGTTAAATCAGCCGTATTTTGTAAGCTCGAAGTTTAATCCACAGTTTTCCCATTAAAATTTACAAATAGTAAAGAATTAATAGAAATAAGTTTAAGAAAGCCTAATTTAACAAAAGTTAATCGGGTACCCATTCGCTTCTTGATTCGGTTTCGGTTCAGGTTCGGTTTGTTGGGTACATAATATTAGGATCCATTCGAGTATTTTGTCGGGTTTTATTCGAATTTAGTTCTTATTTTTGGAATAGGTTTCGGTTCGGGTTTTGGATATCGGATTAATGCCCAGGGCTACTACGTAGCTAGGTATTCATTGTTTTTGACAAATTGTAATCCTAAACTTTTCTCGGTTGTGGCAATGTGGTCAAAAATGGAGGTAGAGAATGATGTATAGATTAATGAGGAGTGGATTTGAAAAGAAAAAATATCAATTTAACTTTGTATTTACCAAAAAGAGGTTAATTAAATTTTGAACTTTGGATGTGGTTGATTAAACCTTCAATTTTTTGTTGACTTCTCAAAATTACTCTCAACTTTGTGTTGACTAGGCCAATTTAACATTTCGCAAAAATAAAATCAAAATTGATTTTGAAATCGAAAATCAAATTGAATATGAAAGTTCTATTCACTTCTTATCTTCGTTATAAAGAATACATAAGCTTGATTTGTTCTTTTCTTTCAAGAATAAGTTCAGATTCGTCGATTCAAAGTCTTCGATATTTTAAATCGACAAATTTGAGCTCACTCTTGAAAAAAAAGAGCAAATCAAGCTTATGGATTCTTCATAACAAAGTTAAAACGTGAATCGAACTTCCAATTTCCAATTTGGCTTTCGTTTTTAGAGCCAATTTTTATTGCATTTTTGCGAAAACTTAAATTGGTCTAGTCAACGCAAAGTTGAATGTTTTTTTAGAAGTCGACAAAAAATTCAAAGGTTTAATCAACAACATCCAAAGTTCATGGTTAATCAATTTCCAATTTGGCTTTTGATTTTATAGTCAATTTTAATTCCATTTCGCGAAATTTTAAATGGGAAAAATGTCATTTTAATTTTGCAAGTTGGGAAAATCGCTGATTAAACATTGAACTTTGGATGTGGTTGATTAACCTTCAGATTTTTTGTTGACTTTTTAAAAAATTCTCAACTTTGCGTTGACTAGGCCAATTCAACTTTTCACGAAAATGAAATCAAAATTGACTATAAAATCGAAAGCCAAATTAGAAATTGGAAGTTTGATTCACTTCTTATCTTCGTTATGAAGAATCTATAAGCTTGATTTGCTCTTTTCGTTCAAGAATGAGCTCAAATTCGTCGATTTAAAGTATCGAAGACAACATTTTAAATTAAAAAATTTAAGCTTATTCTTGAACGAAAATAGCAAATTAAGCTTATGAATTCTTCATAACGAAGATAAGAAGTGAATCGAACTTCCAATTTCTAATTTGGCTTTCGATTTTAGAGTCAATTTTGATTCTATTTTCGTGAAATGTTGAATTGGCTTAGTCAACACAAAGTTGAGGGTTTTAAAAAGTCAACAAAAAATTAAAGGTTTAATCAACCACATCTAAATTTCAATGTTTAATTAGCGATTTTCGCAACTTGCAAGGTTCAAATGATATTTTTTCCAATTTTAAATTGGCCTAATCAACGCAATGTTAATGATTTTTTCAAAAATTGACCAAAAATTGAAACTTTAATTAACAACCTTCAAAATTCAAGATTTAATTAACATTTGTTAGATACAAAGTTAAATTGACATTTTCCCAAATTTAAAAAGAAAAATAAAATAGAATATTTTTGTGTCTGTGTGAAACTAGGAATCGGCGGTTCGAAAAAGAACGAGTTAAACAACGGCATCGAAAACGGTGTCGTTATGGCCAATTTCTGAAACATGCTTATCTCTCGCCTCCGGACGTCGGAGACAATCAGAAAAAATTAGGGTTTCAGATTTTTAAGAATTTCACCTCACAATTCGAGCCAGTGGATTGCGCCGCCTCTTTTTCTTCTTCCCTATAGTCAGTTCCTTTCTTCTTCCCTATAGTCAGTTCCTTTCTTCTTCGGATTTTCCGGTTTCTCTACATCGGGCTTTATAGTTCGTTCTATTTGTTTTCACTATGCGTTGATTTTGTACTAATCAATTTTCGAGAACCTTTTCGGATTGTATCTACGTGTTCATTTGGTGCTTGAAAGTTTAACGAGAGTATTGACTTCTTTTTTTTTTCTTACAGCATATTATTCACAACAAAAGCAATGGAATTCTACTTGTATCCTCTAATGGCTGACTAAATTAACTGCAAACCGGTGCGTCACTTGAAAATTCCTCAATTAATATTATTTATAAATTCCCAAATTCTGACGCTTGCTGTTTCAGATTCGTGACATGGTTACTGTTGCTAAACTGTTGAACCTCACTCTTGTTGTTCCCAAGCTTGATAAAGTTTATTTCTTGTCTGATTTAAGGTACTGTCGCCATCTCTATTAACGTGTTCTGTTTCTCTTACACTCCCAAAACTCAGTGCAAAATGAAACCTACAATGCTTTTGATTACGAACAAGTGAGAAAGAGTATTCCAATAAGCCGATTAAGTCCATGATGTGGATTACGACAGAATTTCATTAATCATCCAACCACATCATAAGAACACTGACAAGAAACTATCATTTGGTCTACCACCACATCATGGACTTAATTGGCTTATTGGACTCCTCTTTCTCACCTTTTATCTTGTTCGTAATCCAAAGATTGTAAGTTTCTGATAGTTTTCCTATGATGTGGTTGATGGTTAATGAAATCATGTCACGATCCTTTCGTTGTCTAGTTTTTGCCAAAGTGTCTATTACTTACTTCCTTTTTCTTCTAACTAATTTGGATTTCTTTTAATTAAGTTTTGTGTGCTGTCGCCATCTCTTAGACCTCTCCTACATGAAGCTATTCTAAGAGAAGAGAAAGTTTGGTTGGGCAGTGGACATGGGGGCTCTTGCTCAGGTAATTCCGTGGATACCCGAAGACGACCTGCTGCTAAAGAATGCCGTCGAGGTGAGTTCCCATTTCCTTGTGGTTGGTCTCATTTCTGTTTCAGCTCTTCTATTACCGGAAATGGAAGATCTTTTGATGCCCTGATGTTGGGTTGAGTGTCATATGTCCTGATGTTGGGTTGAGTGTCATATTTGTTCTCAAGAGAGGGCTATGGCACTATGCAGAATTTGACTGAATATATTGTTCTTGTGCGCCAATTATGTAGTTGAATGTATATGTGGTTTCTCGTTCTAGCATGCTTGTTTGCAATTTACACCATCTTGATGAGCCAAACTATAAGTGTTGTTCTAGAAAAAGTTATTTTACTAAGCAAAGACCATAATATATATCATACTTCTCTCCACCGGAGAAAGGACTGTCAGATATTTTTCATGAATTTGGTTTTCCATTCAGTTATGAGGAGAACATAAATTGATTGGAAATTATCTTTGTCCTTTTTGTGGTTGAGAGAAGCATTGTACAGATGATTCATCAATCACCACACGAGAAATAGTTATGTTCCTTGCTTCTCTCATCGATCTTTTTATATGTCAAGCTAGGCTACCTCTGCTGAAGTGGATTTATTGCGCGGTTCTTTGTTCAGCTTGTCCAATTTACTTGCAGGCTGGTGCTTCTTTGGAATCGCTTGCTAAAGGTGCTGTGCAGTTTTCGAGAAGATTTTCTATCAGAGAACTGCAAGATCGATGGCATGCACTGCTCTATGATCCAGTGGTTTCTGCAGAGGCGGCTTTTCGGATGACTGAGCTTGAACGTACTAACCCTAATTTTCCTACAAAGTTTGGTAGAACTGGGTACTCAAAAGAAAACAAAAGTTCATCTAGAAAGAGGAATGCTGAAAGGCTCAGAAGTACTTATCATTCCTTGCGGAAGAAATTTCGCTCCGAGCCATTCAATTCCATGGATCTAGGTTTCCTTGTTCAACCAAATGACAACCAATTCATGGAGACTGGTGATGCAACACATCTTGGTCTTGAAGATTCGCACATGGATATAATCCACAATGCGTTTCCTGAAATATTGGCTGAAGGCGGTTGTGTCACAACTCATGTTGTGTCGGATGATAATTTACAGGGAGACATTCCATACGTAGGAGGAGAAAATCTCACATTCCCCGAACATGCAGATCCTTCAGAGTGTGATGTGGTTCATCAAGATTTCAAACAGAAACTTGAGAATACTGCTCATGAGGCAAAAACCACAATGGTTAGCACTGATAATTACCTGGCACAGCTTTCAAATTCTCTTTTCGAAGAAGACGTGGAAACATTTATGGAAGTAGATGGCAAAGAAGTTGACAAGTCATATTATGATGGTCTTAGCTCACTGTTGGGGAACTCAGCAAATGATACAAATCGTGAGGCTTTGCCTAACTCCAATGAGCAAGAACCTTTCATCGCACAAACTCATCCAGGAGATGCAACTCTGGATGATCATGTAATGCCTGAGCTAGACGGGACAAGTGCAATGAGCTCAATGGAGTTCAAAACTGCGTCTGACTCACCTGCTTTAGATCCTCATCCTGAGATTGTTGGGGGTGTAATCTGCTGTTTATTAAACCTAGAGGATCCTGATATTCCGTGTAATGATGATATTATTCTGTCCAACAACTGTCATCCAATGTCAGTTTCTTCGCTAGCCCGTCGGAACTTTAAAGATACCAATAATCAAATAACAACGTGTTCTAGGGACCTCTCGGCCAGTAAGGATAGAAATGAGGGATATTCACTCCAGACTCAAAAGAAAATCCCAGGGCGTTTACAGGGGTCTATCCAAGGAAAGCCAGATATGGGCCAACCAAGTCAAGGTGGTAAATTCAAGGCATCGACTAACGCTGAGTCACATAATACTGTAGCTGGTGGTGGTTCAATCTGTACAGGTTCTGTACAGGCATGCTCCGGCACTCTGCTATCTGCTGGTACCGGTGCAAAAGATGGAAATAAAGAAATGGCCAGTGGAACTCTCTTTGTGGGATCTGATGGTCAAGGAAGTTATCCGGAGAAAAATAGTGAGAACTTCAAAGAGAAAAATGTACTGCCCATCAATGAAGCGGCAAATCCTAAAGATACTGATGATGGCATTGTGATTTCTGACCCTGAGCTGGAGATCACTCAAACAGAAGCAGAAGCGCATGTTTGTGAGAGTGACGAGGACTTGCCAAACTATTCTGACATTGAGGCTATGGTATATCTTGACTTCCATCTTAATCCTTGATGCTATGACGACTCCATGACACGTTAACACCTAATCAACAACTCTTTTATTTCAGATACTTGACATGGATTTGGAACCTGATGACCAAGATAATTTTGATCTCGAAGGTAATAGAGCATACCGTCTCGTTCAGTTGAATTCATTTTTTTTTAAAGTACTTTTCTTGAAAAGAAAAAAAAGCTTTTGGTATGCGAGTCAGAAATGTATAGCTCAAAAGTCATTGTATGCCATGATTACTGACGGGTTTGATGTAAAAATGTAATGTATCTTTTCCATGGGTAGTGCAAGATATGTTTTAAAAGGTGTAAGGCTTGTTTGTAATACGTTGAATATCTTCACTTGCAGTCTCCAAGTATCAAACCCAGGACATGAAAAGAACAATTATAAGACTTGAGCAGGCTGCTTATTCATACATGCAAAGAGCCATTGCTTCTCGTGGGGCATTCGCTATTTTATATGGTAGATATTCAAAACACTACATTAAGAAGCCGGAGGTAATTATGATCATATTTATTTAATTATATTCCTTTTATGAAGCTTGTTAAGAGTTATAGTGCACTTACATCAGGTTTTTTTTTTCTTGGCACAGGTCTTGGTTGGTAGAGCAACAGAAGATCTAGCGGTGGACATTGATTTGGGAAGAGAAAAGCGGGGTAGCAAAATATCTCGACGACAGGTTGGTCAATAATAGAACCTTCTATATGTATATTAGGTGTTTGAGTTGTATGAGAAGAGAAAGTTATTGAACTGTAACAATCTTGTTGTTTTTTTTCCTTTTTGGTTGTTGAATGCAGGCGATCATACGGCTAGGTGATGACGGGGTGTTTCATATGAAGAATCTAGGGAAGTATCCAATCTCAGTTAACGAAAAGGAAGTAGATCCTGGACAGAGTTTAATCCTCAAATCTGATTGTCTAGTTGAGGTTTGTTCCTGGATACTCTTTTATGATCATACGCATCTAGGTCATTCACTTAAACCCGAGACACATGTGGTTGTGTGCAGATACGTGGAATGCCGTTCATATTTGAAACAAACCAAAGTCGCATGAAAGAGTACCTGAAGAGAAGAGGGAAAGTGAACTGATACCCGAATATAATTGCGTGGTTGTTTGTGTAGTTGAATGATGTATCGTTTTTGTAATGTACCTAACCATAGGAACCTTGCCTTGTAGATTTTTCGATACATCTTTAGTTCCACTACATGCATAGAATGACCCTGTTTTAAGCTTTAACTTGAAATACAGCTCGGTTGTAACTGTACTCTTTGTGCTTGAAGTGAAGAATGAGTGTTCTTGTGTTTAGCTTGTGAAGTTAATACACAAATTCTTTCAATATCCCTATCAATGTAGAGGATTGACTTCCATCTTCTCCGCATACAAACTTAATGATGAAATTGAAAACAAGTTTTCCTTTTTTCAGATCTTGCCTTATTAAGGAACCTGTTATCAGCTTTCTCACTTGCTCTTATTTCTTTATTTAAATTCTTTTAAGTATTGTTGATTTTGTCACTTTCTTGGTGGAAAGAAAAGTTTTTGCGGCAAATGCTTTGTAAGAGATTTATTTTAAATATTCTAGTTTGTTTTTAATTTTAAAGTGTGATTGAATTAATTTAAATCTCTTACAAGGAACTTGTTATTCAAAGCAACAAAAGCAATTACACTCGGAGCATATATTTATACATATATTTTGTTCAAAGGTAGTATTTTCGGTCTAAATTGAAAAATTATAGGGATTGTAATGTGCATACAAAACAATAGATGATTTGGTGGTCGGTTTTGGACTAAAGAACTTACCTACAAAACAATGACTTTTGCCCTAACTTGTGAGCCCTTTTTTAAATCCGCAGGTTATATTTTCATAGATCTTTACTTAAAAATGAACCAATTAGTGTAATCATTTAAGAAACATATATATATACATAAATGATTCCAAGTTACATGGAAGTGACATTAACCAAAATAAGAAATTCTTTTAAATAGATTTCTATAAATCAACAAACAAAAGTCCAGTCTTGGCTTTTAACAACAAAATAAAAACTTGGTTCAGACCTAAACACTTTAGTTAACTTTAGGGGAGTTCAAAAAAGCCAACCAAATCCACCTGCACAGACTTGACGTTTACAAACACCGTTGAGTGTGTCACCGTGAAAGCATAATAAAGGGTCGAACTTAACGGAGCTCCGTTAATAAATCGACGTAAAACAAACGAAACCCTCTTTTCACCTAGTGACAATTGATTTAAGCAGTGTCTTGTAATTAAACAACCATCGATGTCTGTTTCCACTTTACATAAATGGAAAATTTATCACTTAGTTTTCATCAACTTCTGAACTTACCTTTCATGGATTCGGCAATTTTTTCTATTTATGGTAATTTGAAGTGGACCCTTTACTTCTTCAACTCTCTCTCTCTCCTTTCACTCTTTTGCTTCTTAATATCCTTTGTCCTCTTCACCAAATCTCTTCAACAAACAATACACAGATATACAGAGAAGAAAGCAGAAATTATCATGGCGAGAGGAAAGATCCAGATCAAGAGGATAGAGAACCAGACTAACAGACAAGTGACGTATTCCAAGAGAAGAAATGGTTTGTTTAAGAAAGCACATGAGCTCACGGTTTTGTGTGATGCTAGGGTTTCGATTATCATGTTCTCTAGCTCCAACAAGCTCCATGAATACATCAGCCCTAACACCACGTACATATCTAGATCTCTCTAAAGCAACAACTCTTTAACTAAACTAAGTTTCTTTTGTTTCTTTTATAATTAGTTAACGAGTACTTGTGTTCTTTTTTGGTTAAAGAACGAAGGAGATTGTAGATCTGTATCAAACTGTTTCTGATGTCGATGTTTGGAGTACTCAATATGAGGTTTGTATTTTATTTTCTTAGATCTTTCTTTTTTAATGTTTTTGATTTACTAGTTTGGTCAGATTTGGTGATGTTTTTGTTGCAGAGAATGCAAGAAACTAAGAGGAAACTATTGGAGACAAATAGAAATCTCCGAACTCAGATCAAGTATTTGTTTCTCTCATCTATGTCTCTTTAACATCACTTTGACTAGCAAAATAATATAGAATTTGTTTAAAATTGTAGGCAGAGGCTAGGTGAGTGTTTGGACGAACTTGAAATTGACGAGCTACGTCGTCTTGAGGAGGAAATGGAGAACACTTCCAAACTCGTTCGTGAACGCAAGGTTCTCATCCTCATATTTTGCCCTTATTATCTAGGGTTTTAATTAATCGTATATACACATTAATTTATAATTTAATTATTGATAGTAAATGATTATTGGTGTTCCATTAGGTGTTATTAGAAAAATAAGAAACATTTTGTTTACTGTTGGATATTATATGTGAGCTTCTTTTTAAAAAAATAATTAAGCGATTTATATATGTTACTTGTACAGATGAAATCCCTTGGGAATCAGATCGAGACGACTAAGAAAAAGGTCGCATCTTCTTTTTGTTACTCACTTTCACATCTTACCATATGATTTGTCTCAACAGTTTTGTGTAAATTGAAATTAATATGCACTTGCTAAAACTGTTGTGTAAATTGAATTTAATATGCACTTGCTAAAACTGTTGAAATTATCTTGTTTGTGTGTATAAGCTAATGGGTAAAGGAAAACACCAATAATATGATGATGGCATAATAAATTTGGTATATATCTTAATAGTTTCTCTTCTGGTTTACACAATTGCAGAACAAAAGTCAACAAGATATTCAAAAGAATCTCATACATGAGCTGGTAATTTATATCTCCCTTACATGTTTCATCAGGCCTATATATACAATATATATATATATATAATACATGCATAAAGCCAATTAAAAGATAATAATGTAGAGTAGATTAATTAGTCACTCTTAGGTTTTCTGTTGATTATAGACTAAAGAATAATAATAATAATAATAATAAAAAAAAATATGATGAAATTCTCAATTGAAGTAGACGTTTTGAGAATTTTCATAAGAACGTCTTAAAATTTTTGACCGAATAAAATATTTGTCAAGAATCTGTACAGAATTCTCCACAAATTTCATAGTGTCATAACTTTTTCGAAATGTTTTATACGATATGAAATCTGTCAGGAAATGGAAGTTGGTAGTGCTTAACTAAGAGTAAAATCTATCAAAATACGTGAGATTATAGATATACACACAAAAAACATGTAACATCTCTGGAATATGATGTGGAATATAGTATATAAGGCTAATAAATAAAGAAATGGTATGGTTGAAATAGGAACTAAGAGCAGAAGATCCACACTATGGACTAGTAGACAATGGAGGAGAGTATGAGTCAGTACTTGGATATCAAATGGAAGGGTCACGTGCTTATGCACTTCGGTTCCACCAGAACCATCACCACCATTTCCCCAATCATTCCCTTCATGCTCCCTCTGCCTCTGACATCATTACCTTCCACCTCCTTGAATGATTCTATATATACAGGATTAACAAAAGGTTGCTGCTTCTATCATGCATTATCTATCTTATATTTTATAATTATTAAGTACTACTTTAGTTCATAATTATTAAGGCTGATGTGCTGCTACCTAAAACCTTAAACTCTCATGTTTCTTTTGTTATGTATTGTAAAGCCTTAATTAAGAAGTATGGATCGTGTGATCAGTTGCTTCTTGCTTAGACTTATATTGTGGATGGAATGTTTTCAAGACTTTTAGATCATATTTTATAATATTTATTATTGACGACTTCTTATATCCTACTATATATGGATTCGTGCGATGCACGAGTTTGTATTTATTAAATATTGCTTAATATATATTTTGAATAGTGTCCTACAAATTTATACGTTTGTAAATTTTGAAATCCAACTTAATAATAAGATCTCACACGTGGAGAATCCCTTTTAGTTAATAACTTTTTATATCCAACTTAATATAATAGGTTATAATAAGATTCAACACGTAGAAAAATCTCATTGATTACTAACTTTTGAAACCCAACTATGTATAATATGCTATCCACAATTTTGGATGGTTGAATTCGACACGTGGAAGAATCCGGTTATTACTAACCTCTGAAACTCTATTTTATATAATAAGATGATAAGATTTTAAGCTAATAATAATAAAATAAAATAATAACACATTAAATTTATATTTTTTACTTTTTTTGTTTGTTTGCTTTGATAGCTCTGGATGTAAACAAAAACAAATAAATTAAATTAAAGAAAACTTGAAAAGTTGGAAAGTATTAAAAAATCGTCTATGTGTTTATATATATTAGGGATGTTAATATGGGTTGGCAAAACCCATTTAATAAATAGGTATGTTGTATAATTTTAAACCCATTTAGACTCATATATCTAAAAATGTTATATGGGTTTATCCATTTAGACCTATTTATTTAATTGGTTTTAGTAAAATTAAGTGGGTACCCATTTAAACCTATTTATTAAATCTATTTGTTAAAATTGGATATATTTAGGAAAATAAAAATAAATTATATAAATAATACTTTTCATGCATATTCATTTGGAAAAATAGATTATGTCAAAAAATTTCCTTCGGTTTTTTTAAATTGTAATTATACTCTTGGGGCCTAACTCGTAACTCAGTAATTGAGGAATTTTTCAATTCCACATAAATAAAAATTACTCAGTTACCAGTTGAATGCAAGGAATAAATGAATTGTGGCATAGTAAGAAGTATTCTTACTAATCTAAGGACAAATGTAAAAAGTGATTTTTATTCTTTTATTTATTTTTACCAGAAGACTCATCCTTTTAATTTCTTTCTATTTTTTTAATGCAGCATCTTTTTATATTTTGAACTCATCTTTATAATTTTTTAAAAACATTTTCTAATGTGAAGGTTTATGACTAAAAAGTTGATTAGCCAATCAAAAATATCCTAAATTGTTTCAGGTTTTGATATTTTAAACTAATTTATAACAAAACATATGTTACGTCTAAACTTAAACCCTTTCACCAAAAAAACTTTAACCCATAGTTTAATGGTTCAAAATTCATGAATTTATGATAAAATTTAATGTATATAAGAGGATAAAAATAAAAGATTTATCGTATATGTAAATAATATATGAATATATATGTATATATATCAATTGAATAACGATTCATTTTGTTTAATTTTTTATTAATTAATTACAAATATATTAATTAATATATTTTTAATATTATTAGTATCATACTGAATTCAATTTCTCTTCACCGTAGATTAAAGATTAAAAAGAGTTTTAGGAAATATGATTTGTAGCTATAGATTGAGTTTTGTTGATCTAATTATTTTTAAAAAAAAATCCGTAAATTTAGCCAGATTTCACTCTTCCCATTTGATTTTAGCTTATTCAACTAGATTCCATACAAAAAAAATTTCATCCCGGATTCTATATTCAGCAAAATTACGTAGTTACCATGAATGGTGGTAGTGTCTAACTTGTATCTATCGAATGAATTATCAAATTTTATTCGACAATATTTTTAATTCCACAATTACCATTCATTATTGTCGAATTAATTATGTGGAATGTGTGTGATTATTTACCTTTTTAGTATATGAATCTAGCATTAAGGGCTCAATTCACTACCGAATGTTAGATTAAATAGGATTTTATGGCAGATTTTGGCTATGAATTGGTTTTGTCGATCTAATTATTAATTTTTTTTTTGACAAGATTCCACATTCAACAAAATTCAGTTGTTACCATTTGATTTAAAGTGATTCCGCAAGATTCCGCATAAAAAATAAAAAAAAATCCGCCAGATTCTGCATTCAGCACAATTCCACAGTTACCATTTACACCCTTAGTTTATTTTTTGAAAAAAAAATTCCCGCCAATTTTTCCAAAAAAAAATATTTTCCGCCAAATTTTTCTGCATACTTTTTTCTTCAAAAATAAATTTTTCTATCAAAAAACATTTTGCCAAAAAAATTTAGGCGGGAAATTTTTTTGGCGGGAAAATAATTCGAATATATTTTCTTCTTTCTCTACAAGATTTTATTATGTTAGTTTAGAATCTCTCGATTCCAATGACTTCCAACTTTACCATTGTTGATAATGATTTTAAAATGACTTATTACAACTTATTATTACAATCATTATTTTGTTGTAATAATAAGTTTTTGTTGTAACTATTTGATTTGACGTATTTTACTTGGCTTTAAACAAAAATAAAATTATATTTTAATATTATTTGATTAGTTTTAATAAGTTTAAATAAATAAAGAATACTTAAATAGGTATAAATTGGTTTAAATGTGTACAAAACATTTAAATGGGGTTGAATAGGTAAGGTTAAATGGATATAAAACTAAATAGGTTAAACGGGTTTGAGGTTAAATGGGTTGAGTTTTAAATGAGGTGAGTCTAAATGGGGTGGGTTTACCCATATTAACATTCCTTATATATCACAATTCTCTTGTAGATTAGGATTATGTATACAAATAAATATTTGGGAGTATTTAGATAATTATCTTTTGTTAAGATTATGATCAGAGATATATATCTTATCAAATTAGGATTTTTATAAATATATATTATTCAA